>JAGFNK010000041.1:0-191555 GCA_025769875.1 Russula earlei | reverse complement strand
GGGATTAGATTTTCTTCTTCATCAGTGATGTCTCTCCTAGTGCTCATAGTCTAGACGACTGTTATAGTCCAATGGCCGTTGTTCCAAGGATATGCAATGGTGTAGGCTGGTTTTAGTCGAATGGTATCAGGTCTTCCTTGATGTTTCTTAATTGGATTCGGGAGTATTCTTCAGTGATGCTGCTTTGTGTTAGAACTACTCGGGTTTTCCACAGATATCCTTCAAATTCTGCTGGAGAGATGGCAAAGTCACTTATTTCCTTGGTGGGGTGCTTGTAAACTATAAAGTGTGTCAGTCGTTGATGCCAAGCTTGGGTACAATAATTCTTGAATTCAATTAACTCTCTCCTTGAACGCTAGGTAGGTTTAATGCTAAGAAGGATTGTTCTGGTAGTAGCAGTGTAAATCAGTATTCCTAAGATCGGCACTATCAGGGGATTCAACAAGGGGTGATGCAAAGGGTTGGGTAGGTACAACAGGGGTAGGAATACAATTGGTAAACAAGGGTAAGTAGGCGTCAGGAGGGGGTAGGGAGGGTAATGGTCTTTCAACAAGAAATCCTCTTGCGTTGGGAACTGTTTCTCTCTCAGGGGGTCATTGGGATTGACGCGCGTCTCCTGTGTTTGAGAGCCAGGATTTATCGAATGGGGAGGTGGTAATCGCCTGGCGTCCACAAGGTAATTCTGTCAGGAGTAGGAGGTGTATCTGGTCAAAAGTTGCACGTGCAATACTCTGTTTTGCAGTACACCTTGCTGTCCACGGATTTGACTCAGTATCTTCTGTGCTGGCAGACCAACGTTCCTGGCTAGTTGGGACAGTGGTTTGAATCAGTGTGAGGGGTCGAGGGGCAAGACTCGAGGCCTTCTAGGATTGCTAGGACAGAATAGTATGCAGGAGGACCAGTATATGAGGCCGTCTGGGCTGGTAATTGCCCAAGGTTGATTGTAGTCTGCGCCATATAGCCAAGAGTTAGTTTCCCAATCAAAGGTGTTGTGTATTCCTGGTACAACAGCAAGTTGGACATAAGATTGATTTTCCCTTTGTATTCTGTTGAGGCGTAGGTGGTAGAACTGGACAGTGAGACGATAGTAGCTGATGTATGTCCAAGCCAGGTTAAAACAGGTGATACCCTGTCCTTAAAGAATTAACAATGAGATGGTGACGTGGCTGGATGATCCTGGTCCAAAGGTTCAATTCGCTGGAGCACAGGGATTGATGATCAACTGGTTGTCCTTGGATGTTCTTTGCTTGAGCAAGTTGCCAATATAATAGTTGTTGTCATGCTGGTGGCAGGAGTCGACTAAGGGTTTCAAGATATAATGTGTGTTCGTCGTGGCTTAGGAGTTGTCCAAATGGTAAGACTTCAAGGAACTCTTTGACAATGAGATGAGGAAAGTCTTCATGGGGTGGTTCTATTCCTGGTACATCGTGTAGGTTTGTTAAGGTGTTAACAGGAAAATGCAGTGGAGGCCCAGGTTCAATAGTGATTTAGATTTAAGACATGTCTAGTGATAGCGTCTTCTTCTTTCGTCTTCTTCTAAGGCATATTCTCAAGGCACTTTAGTTAAGGCAAAGGAGAAAGGTTTATTCGATCTTTATTGAAGCGTTACAATGGTGGTTCTTACTTTTTAAGAACCATGCGCAAGATCTATGGTTTCGAGACGGTACCTCTCAATTATTTCAAGAGGGTTAGGGGGAATACGAGGGTGTGAAACAGAAGCGAAGTAACTGTGGGTTGAAGCGGATGGTATCGACTGTATAAGTTGAATAGTGACGTAGGGAGACGCGGTTACTGTTCTCTTCGAAATGTAAGTAACCGTAAGCAAAAGCGAAGTGTCCGTCCAAGAAGTTGTGTATGATAGATAAACAAAACGAGCCCTCATAAGCAGGGTGGTAAACAGTGGGCAAAGTAAGGAGTCTCTCTAAACAACGAAGTGTTAAAAATGTATGCAATGTGTCCGAGGGAGAAGTCAGCCTCCAGGGCGTAGATCCCGACATTGGAACAGATGCCGAAGGGGGATAGATTGTACTCGGTGGCAAGGGCAGTGTTGGAGGGTTCCACAGCAAAAGTGTGGACGATGCGTGCACGAAAGGCGGTTGTGTAGGTGTCTGTGAAGGCACGACGACTCAACTGGTCTGAGGTGGGGATGCGTCCCAGATAATCTTGATGGTTCAAGTCATGGAGGGGACGCCACTGCTCTTGGGAAGGATTAGTGGTGGGAAGGACAAAGTATTGATGCGGGTGGAACTGGAATGCTGTGCAAGGGGGGCAATCAAGGAAGCCTTCAGGCAAGGGAGGATGGTCTGCTTGCTGCTGCTCATTCTGTGCTGGAGGGGGAGTGCCAACAGGGACAAAGTGGTCAGGAATGGGCTGGGGAATGTTGGGAGACGATGGTGGGGCTGTTGGGGAGTACAAGATGCTGAGGGGCAAGGATGTGTTGACTGGGGTCGATGTCTTCAGTGAGGATGCGAAGGGCAGGGCGTGGGGTAGGTTGCAGAGGAGAAGGGAGGCACAAGGAGGTGTTAACCAAAGTGGGGGAGTTAGGAGTGGACACTTGAGCGTTGGCTGGTCAATACAGGGATGATGAGAGGACTGTCCAGATGTCAAGACACATACTGCTGATCACTAAGGACTCAGGAGCAGGTGGGCAAGGGTCGGAACAGATGGTACACGGTTGTTGAGCAGGAGGACGAGCCAAACGACTAGAAGATACCAGATGGGGACTGGTATGTGTTGCAGAAGGCAGAGGCGAAGAGTAGAGGCCAGTGCAGCGAGGGGCTTTAAACAAGGCGGTCGTTGAAGAGTACCTTGAAGACGAGGGAGGACTTTAGACTGAGCGGTCACAGGGGAGTACCCAGGAAGATGAGAGTATCACAAATGGACAGTCTGACGACTGCCATGCTTCATTGGGGCTTATATACAGTGTACAGGGTCGATTACAAAGAACTGGAACTATTCTAGACCCTTTGTACCATCCAATAGGACTACAGAGGCATAAACTTGCTTGTGTCAAGTTTCAGGCTTACTGAGCGCATTACTGATCATTGTGGAGCGATGACATCATTATGATGTCACTGTGGAGCGCTTAGTGAGCCTATGAGGTCACTGTGGAGTTGCTCAGTCAGCCATGATGTCATTGGAGCCTTGATGATGTCAGATGAGTTATGCAACAGCTTCTAAGAGTTTGTGCCGCTGTTTCAGGTTCTTGGTGGCTGGGTGACCATGTGGCTGCCACGCGATGATTACCCGATTAGGAAACAGGTGGCTGGTCATGTTATAGTGCCTTTGCAATAGTGATATCTTGTACCACAGGAGGGGTAGCTCAGAAAATGAAAGGGAGTTGGCAATGCAAAGTGAGAGAGGTCTCTCTTGAGTGAAATAGGACAATCTATGGCCAGGGCCTGGCCTTGGTTCGTAACACCTATACTCAATCCAAGAATCTTTCTGGTGGCCTAAAATGGGCTGCTTCATCTGGGACTACATTTGGGGCTGTGCCACCTGTCAGGCCAACAAGTCTTCCACACATCCCACTCATCCCCCAACTCATCCGATTCCCCCTGAATTCCAGAAACCATTCAAACCATAGCCATTGATTGGATTGTCGATGTCCCTATATTGGAAGGGAACAACACCATCATGACCATCACTGATCACGACTCTACCAAAGCGGCAATATTCATACCTTGCCATAAGGACATGGGGACCCTGGAAATGGCCAAAATATTTTTATGACATGCCTTCCCTTGGACCAGAGTCCCCTCCAAAATCATCTCCAATTGTGACTCCTGTTTCACCTCTGACTTATTCCGAGAAGTCTCTCAAATTCTTGGGATCAATCAGAATTTATTGCCGTTTTCAGCGCACTTGGCGGAGTTTGAATTCCACCCAAATCAGCACAGAAAACCCTCTCAAATGTGCGGGGCAAATATCTCCCTCAAAACAGCTTCAATTCACATAAAACTTATTGTCCCTGAATCGCCTGAATGAGGGCTAGGCAGCCCCATTGTTTTCATGAGATTTGAGTGAGAATTGGTGGAGCTGGACTCAAGCCACCTCCACATGTGTATTAGATGAATTACAACTCAAAATCATGGTCTATATCTATTATTTTTCCCTCATGTTGTACCCATGGGCTGTCTTGAGGCAGCCCCATAGTGTTTTTGACTCAAGCGTTGTGGTGTGCAACGTCGTTTCCCTCATATCGTGTGACAGTAGCACGGTCGTGTGCCGGGAAGGAGCCCCCCCAGGAAGTGCACACCTGAGCCCATGGGGCGGTGAAGTGTGTCCAAGAATGCAGAATGACTTCATAAGACTGAAGCTCCAAAGAGGAGGAGCACCTAGTGGGAACGCGAGAACGTGTTTGTTCATTCGACTGCACTCAGGTTCACACAGATGATAAGGGAACAACAGGGCAACTTTATTCAACATGGTAGCAGATACAGGTTAGAACTAAGGCTAAGGGACAGGAAAAGCACAAAAGACAGTCATATGAAAGGAAATCTACACGTGAGAAGGGGACCAAAGCTGGACGACGCAAGGTATCGAGTCGTGGTCTCCAGCAGCTGTGGTAGTGGCATGTGGCGATTTGTGAAGGATGGCCGAGGCCAGGTGTGGTGATGAGGGGTGTGGTCGAGTCGCGACGCGAGGAGGGGGAGACGATGCAAAGGAGAGGCTGGAGGGGGGATAGGGAGAGTGCTGGTGGGTGGTTGCTTGGGCGCTGATGGCGCTGCCGAACGCGATTGCGGGTGGGACGATTGGAGAACTTGGATGGCAGATGCGAGGGAGAGGAGCGAGGGGGCGTGGAAGTAGAAAGGGAGAGGGAAGACGGCAGCAGGCTGGGAAATGGACGCATAGGCGGCGTGCAGATCTCTGACTAACAAAATGAGAGTCTAGTAAAAAAGGGGAGAAAAACATACCGAAATGTACAGTAGCAACACCATCCAATGGCAACGAAGACGGCGGCGTGGTACGGAGCTCTTCAGCTGTGCGTTGGGACTCGTCAGTGCATGGTGAAGGCGGGGGCGTTGAGGGCGAGGGCGTGCAGGCGGTTGATGGGGGCGAGGGTGGCGTGCTGGCAGCGACGATGATGATGATGTGAGGACGAAGAGGAGATGGCACGAAAGGAATACACACATATGTACTCTTGTAAGCAATTCGCGGCCAGCCATATAGCTGTGTGGGTGAGTCAACATCGAGGCCGTGCGCCTTTGCGACAATTTTGCATGTCTTGTGGTCCGTGCATTTGTGCTGTAGTGAGTTCCCAGGCTTCTGCATTTACATAGGCATAGGACTCTTCCTCCCCATCCTCATCAATAGCAGGAAGGGATGTCTTGGAAGCCTGAGCTCGTGGTTGTGATCGCTTTGGTCGAGTGGGAGTGCCTGAGCTGTCACTTTCATTTCCACCAGTTTTTTTTCAGGCAGCCTTCCTTTGGCCAGTAGTACATGTCGGTGCAGGCCGGCGTTTTGAAGCACGTTGCTTCGAGCCCATGAGGGTTTAGGGGGTTAAAATGGAGGGGTAGAGCAAGGTATGGTGAGCAGCTCTGGGAAGGGAAGAACACCCTGTCGTCATCCTGGAGTAGGAGTGGACAGGTGGACGGTTGATGAATAAGCCACATGACTCTTTATGCACCATCTCGTCCGTCGCCTTGTCCATCGCCACAGTAGCCTCAGTTGTGCCAGCCACCAACTTCGCATCAGTCTCCATCTTAGCCTCGCCCGTACTCGTCAGTTCAGCCCAGTCCGTCATAGCACCAGCATCGCCAGCCGCTGCCGTCTCCACCCTGCCCTCAGCCTCAGCCTTCTCAGTCTCAGCTGCCACCACTGCGCCCCTAGTTTTGCCAGCCATCTCCGTCGCCCCAGCTTCAGATCAGTCAACTGCCGCCACCGCACTCTTAGCCTTGCCAGCCGCCTTAGTCTTGTCAGCCGCCACCATAGCCTCAGCCTCAGCCACCGACGTCTTAGCACCACACGCCGCCGCCTCCACCACCGTCTCACAAGCCACCGCCGCCACGCCCTTGTCAGCCACAGCTGCCGTCACCCCTGCATTGCCCTCAGTCGTCGCCTCCGCCCCGTCCGCCTCCACCGTCGCACCAGCTCAGTCTGCCGCCACCTTCTCAGTCTCAGCCTCAGTCTTCTCAGTCACAGCTGCCGCTTTAGTAGTTTCGCGCGACACCAGCACCGCCGCACCGTTGCAACCCCTTGCCACCAGCACCACCCCAGAAGACCAAGAAGGCCTCGGCCACAAACTTAGCCACGACACGCCACAACAGGAGCAGAAGCTGCCGCCACACCGCCGCCGCCGCAGGAGAAGCAGTCGCCAACGCCAACAGCACACCGCATGCCGCCTCCCACATCGCCTCCCCATCCATTCACGCACTCTCGCCCACGTCTGCTGCCGACACCTGCAGTGGAGACGACCCCGCCACCACCGCCACAAGACGACAGATCCCACCCCCGCGCAAGCCACCCCACGCATCCTCTTTCTCGAGTCCTCGCCACCTATGTCTCTATCTACAAACTCATGCTCACCGCCTACGCCTTCGCTCCTCATCCATGCCTGCTGCCACCACCTGCAATGGAGACGACTCCTGTATATGAAAACACCCTAGCTACTCTGTAGTAGAAAGAGTTCAGAATAGGACCCCTCTTTGCAACCCACTCCTCTCTGTCTGTGAAAAACAAGAAGGATGGTCAGAATCGAGAGGCGAGAGGGGTGATGAGTGGCTGGCCACGACTCCAATTGCACTGGAAATAACGTTGCACACCACAACACTTGAGTCAAAAACACTATGGGGCTGCCTCAAGACAGCCCATGGGTACAACATGAGGGGAAAATAATAGATATAGACCATGATTTTGAGTTGTAATTCATCTAATACACATGTGGAGGTGGCTTGAGTCCAGCTCCACCAATTCTCACTCAAATCTCATGAAAACAATGGGGCTGCCCAGCCCTCATTCAGGCGATTCAGGGACAATGAATTTCATATGAATTGAAGCTGTTTTGAGGGAGATATTCAACCCGCATGTTTGAGGGGGTTTCTGCGCCGATTTGGGTAGAATTCAAGCTCCGCCAAGTGTGCTGAAAACGGCAATAAGTACTGCCTATCACCCCCAGACCAATGGACAATCCAAAAGGACTAATCAAACCTTGGAGATGTATCTCCACATATACACTGGAGAAAAACAAGAGGAATGGGTACACTGGCTCCCCATAGCTCAGTACCACTTCAACGCTCATAAATCTACAACCACCAAACAGACCCCCTATGAATTACTCATTGGCTTCAACCTACAAGGATTGGGTACCCAACTAAAATCCAAGTTTCCAGGAATCCAAGAACAACTCCAAGCCCTGAAGGACATGCAGGAATTGGCCCAAGAAGCAATGAAAAAAGCACAAGACAGTTGGGTAAAAGAAACTAAGTTCAAGGGTTTTGAAGAAGGGCAGAAAGTTTGGTTAGAGGGTACTAACTTAAAAACCCCCCATCAGTTTCAGAAGTTCCGCCCCAAGCGGTTTGGCCCTTTTACCATCACTAAGAAAATTTCCCATGTTGTCTACCAACTCTGCCTGCCTCTCCAGTGGCTTATTCACAATGTATTCCATGCTTCCCTTCTTTCCCCAGTCACTGAAACAGCCAAACACAGACCAAACTTCACAGAACCCCCACCTGACCTTCTCTCAGGAAAATACAAGGTTTAAAAAATCACCACTCAATGTACCCATAGAAACCAACTCCAATGCAGGGTCCAGTGGAAGGGATACTCCACAGCAGAAGACACCTGGGAACCCCTCTTGTCAAGACTCACTGTTGAACAATCCAGTTCAAGAGCAAGGGATAAGTTCAAAGACAAGCCGATAAACATCCAAGATGGTGTGAGCAAGAAGTAGGGTCCAAAGCAGTACCAAATACCAAAGAGGTATGGTTACTGGTAGTATCAAGTAGTCATGCAGGGAAGAAGCCAGAATGATCACAAGGGGACAGTCCTTAAAGGAGTATCCCAGGGGTAGAGAGTGCCATAAACAAATGGACAGTCTGAAGACTGTCCACTACCTCATTGAGCACTTATATACTACAAGAGAACTGCCTAATAGGGAACAAGTCATAACCTTGTTATCAAGCACAATAGATGGATGAGTAAGAAGTCGGAGTATGCTTACTGAGCATGCTCAGTCATGCTCAGTAAGCTGCTGAGTAAGAAGGCTCCTATTGATGAGTAAGAGCCTTTACTGTCCACATGTTCACTGCTTTAGTACACATGCAAAGCACCTGATTCATTCACTGTTAGTTAGTTTAGGGCTGGTCATTTGAGGACTTGTAGTTTGGTTCGAGGAATGGAGTTGCTTATAAGGCCCCTTATATAGTTCTATTAGGGTCATTAGAGTCAACCCTAATACTTGTATTAAGGTCCTTAGTATTGCTTTATAGTTCATTCTATAGTTATTAGAGTTAGTCTAATAACCCGTTGTAGGGCTTTTAGTATCTTGTTAGTGCCTCTTGTAGGGCACTTGGAGTCGTCCTATAGGGTCCTTAGAGAGGCTATAATACTGTCCTTTATTGCCAAAAGGGTTGCCATTAAGTGGGGCTTGCTGCATGTCAATTGTGCCAAGAATCACTCACGCAACAATGCATGCACAATATTGTGGACACCTCTACTCACCCCTTTTGTCTGTGTGAACAGGGTGGCACCATAGAGGCTGGGTTTCCTCTACTAAGAAAGGGTCCTTCAAGGGCCCTCTCCAGGAAATGGTTCATGACAACCTGTCACTAGAAACCAAAGTTCATCGCTACAGGCTTGCCATAAAGAAAACACGACAAATGGCAAACCACCTCATCACCACCAGAGAAAGATACCATGACATGGTTTGTGAGGTTAGAGATTCCAAAGTAAAATTGGCAAAGGCCAATGCCAAGGCTCATCTTGAACCTCAAATCCTCTTTGAGTCTATGCCCCAACTCACCAATCAACAACACAAAGACACCAAGGAAGCCATCATGGACCCTTGGTATCAATCCACCCCTTGAATCTCCAACAGATGCTCCTGGTGTCACAATGGAGGACACAACACCTTTGAATGCCCTAAAACTGCCATTTGTGTTCTCTGCAACTGCCATGGACATCTGGCTGATCACTGCAGAGCCCCACACCGACAATGCAAAACAAACAAGATGTGCAGAGTCCCTCATGACCAACTGCACTTCCATACTCATCATTGTCATTCCACCATTATCCCCTATGTTGCTTAGATGTTAACAAGGGGGTAATGTCACAGATACTGGTACCTCAGGCCAGACTGGCAACCAGGCTAGCCTACCCAGACAGGACTTGTGTTTAACACATGATTAATGACTCTCTTAGTTGACTCAGGTCTACCATAATGTTCCAGCATGTTCCCATCTTGATTGCCTCACAATTCCCTTAAGGACACCATTTGATATAGTGTCCTTCATGTATATAAACCTGTCTGTTAGCAAAGAACAAGCCTCAAGTTTGTTCTCTTGTGAAATATCACTGGAATTCACTTCAGATCTGTAGGCTTGCAGGGAATCAAGCAAACATCTCGAAATCTCACTCAAGTCTCTAAGTCTTTGAACATGAAGACTTATCAATCGTCTTTCCTCTCTGCAGTACATAATTGCTTTGGCATTATTGTCACCAAGTTCCCCAAACTTCACAAGAACTTATCGTTCTTGCTCAACTCAGTGTGCATGTCTCACACATGAAATGATTTGTCAGTGACACCACCCCCAGTCAGTGACACTACCTCCTTGCCAGCTTTTGTCCTCACCTTCAACCTTGCTCACTCCATGCTTCCATCCCCAGTTGTTTCCCTCATCTCATTTCTCCCTCATTCATCTTGCTTCTTCCCTTTTTCTCTCTCCCTTTGATTGGCAATGTGCCAAGGGATCTGACACCCAGTGAAAATATTCCAGTGAAATGGCAGATGGCAAGCCCAGCTTGCATGGCTGTCACATTGATGTCTTCCAGCCATGGCATTGAGGCCTTTGCCATAGAAGGTGGTGATGGCAAACATGGGCTGTGGTGCACAAGTGGGTGGGCCCAGTATGAACATGAACATGTGAAAAGGCAGCCTGCAAAGCAGAATGAATCAGAAAGCTGTGAAAATGAAAGAAAGAGAAAAACAAAACACACATGGCTCAATGTGTGAAATTGCACACATGGGAAAAAATGTGTTGCGTCCCAGGTGGAGGTGGTGACAAGGTGAGACACAGTGAGGGAGGAGGCATGGTGGTGATGACAAACATAGGCTGCGGTGTGTGAGTGGGTTGGCATGGTACAAACACAAACACTGTCATGACTCACTGTTGAACAATCCAGTTCAAGAGCAAGGTAAGAGCTTGGAGACAAGTCGACTGAGTTCAAGGATGAAGTTGGCAAAGAGCACAGTCCAAACAAGTAACAAGTACCAGAGTGGAACTGGTACTGGTTGTGAGAGGTGATCATTGAAAGAGAGAGCCAGGGTGTGCTAGATAGGGCAGTCCTAAAGGAGTACACTCAGTAAAAGAGTGCCGCAAATCAAATGGACATTCTGAACACTGTCCACTACTTTATTGAGCACTTATATACTACAAGGGAACTGCTAAATAGGGAACAAGTGATAACCCTGTTATCAAGCACAATTGATGGATGAGTAAGAAGTCAGAGTATGTTTACTGAGCATGCTCAGTCATGCTCAGTAAGCTGCTGAGTAAGGAGGCTCATATTGATGAGTAAGAGCCTTTAGGGTCTACATGTTCACTGCTTAGTACACATGTGAAGCACCCGATTCATTTACTGTTAGTTAGTTTAGGGCCGGTCATCTGGGGACTTGCAGTTTTGTCTGTAGAATAGAGTTGTCCATAAGGCCCCTTATATAGTTCTATTAGGGTCCTTAGAGTTGACCCTAATACTTCTATTAAGGTCCTTAGTATTGCCTTATAGTTCATTCTAAGGTTATTAGAGTTAGTCTAATAATGTGTTATAGGGCCTATAGTATCTTCATTAGTGCTTATTGTAGAGCACTTTGGGTCATCCTAAAAGGTCTTTAGGAAGCCTATAATACTGTCTTATATTGCTAGAAGGGTTGCCAATAAGTAGGGCTTGTTGTATGTCAATTGTGCTTAGAATCAATCATGCAACAATGTGCATGTGATATTGTGGACACCTCTGCTCACCCCTTTTGCTTGTGTGAACAGGGTGGCATCATAGAGGCTGGGTTTCCTCTAATAAGGAAGGGTCCTTCAAGGGCCTTCTCTGGGAAATGGTTCATGACAAACACATGAAAATGCAGCCTGCAAAGCAGAATGTATCAAGAAGCCATTAAAAAGAAAGAAAAAAAAAAATGCATATAGCTCAATGTGTGAAATTGTGCACACCCACCTTAATCCCAAGCCACTGGTGCTGCATCCCATCTTATTGCAGCAGCAGGCTCCGCTGCCCAGTCATTGCCACCTGATAGCTCTGCAGCCCAGTCAATAGCACCTATATGGTGGTAGATAAGCAAGACACCCCTTCCCACACTCATATCCGTTACTTACCATCTCCATCTTGAGTTGCAAGTGCAGGGTTGATGCCACCACCAACTGGGACTGAAGGGACATCCCACTTGGTGACAGGTGGGGCATTGCCCTTGCCAGTGGCAGCAGCCTTGGCCTGCACCTCCTCCTGTTGCTGCTTCTCAACCTCTTCAGGATCACAATAGAAGAACATGTTGACCATGACATTCCAGCCATCAGGGGTGCAGGGGATGGTGCCATGGAGGCAGAGCACCTCAAGTGCAAGAAGCCCCAGATGAGGCTGATCGCATAGCATGACTTGTTGTTCTTTCATAGGGATGGCCACATCAACATACCTGAGCAGCATACCAACAAGTGCAATGATGGGGATGTTGATGTAGGACACCTCATGGATTGCTTCATGGTCCATGCACAGGTCCATCACAATGATCAGCCAGGGCTCCCTGAATGAGCATGTGATGTAGTTCATGAACAAGCCTGGAGTAAAGCAGCCAAGCAGCCCATGAAATCACACACACAGGAAAAGACATGTTGCATGCCAGGCAGAGGTGGTGATAAGGTGAGACATGGTGAGGGAGGAGGCATGGTGGTGATGGGAAACATGGGCTGTGGCACACAAGTGGGTGGGCACAGTATGAACACAAACATGCAAAAATGCAGCCTGCAAAGCAGAATGAATCAGAAAGCCATGAAAACAAAAGAAAGATAATAAAAACATGCACATGGTTCAAGGCATGAAAATCATGCTCATAGGACAAGACACATTGTGTGCCATCAGGGTTTCAAGTCTAGGGATTGCCCAGATGAGAGAAAAAAAAAGGTACAGCTTAACACACAATTTTCACACACATAGGAAGCTCATTTGTGTGTCATCATGGATTCATGTGTCAGAATTTGCCCAGTGTGCATGGAGGGAGGGAGCACATGAAAGTAGCACACCATGTGATTCCCAAGTCATCAGGAATCCACCTTATAGTGCATGCAATGAGGGTGGTGGTGGAAAGTGGCAGTAACATGAGAGAGAGGGCAGTGGCAGCATGGTCAAGTAATGGCAATGATGATGCCAGGTGCCTGGACTCAACCAGTCTGAACTGGGTCAATTGACCACCAATGACCACATGTAACTGGTCACATGCAGTCCAGTCTGGTCTTTTGTAGATTTGGCAAACCAGTAGCCGGTCATGGTCTTGGTCACACCAAAATTGTGGGAAAAACCAGACTTAACTGGACTTTGAAGCACTAAGCATATGGGCATCAAACAGGTCCAAATCCCCAATGAGCAGGGACTGACAGTGCAGAGCATTGGCATCACTAAGGGAATGTGCCACCAGGTTCACAGTTATCCATATGCCAAGAGTGAACAATTGGGCAAGCACACCAAGTCCAATGCAACATCTGCCAACACAAATGCCTGGCACATGTGCCCTTGAGGAACCATTATCTCAAACCCCCCTCCCTCAATTTCCACTGCCTCCCTTGCACCAAGTCCCTTCAGACTCACACCACTGCCTATTCTAGCAGCCTCATCTGCTTTTTTTTTTTTTGAATTCATTTTTGTATACCACTTTAGAAACTAGTACATGGGCAGTCCCTCCATACCTAAGAGCAGGCTTATCATGCACTGTGCCCAGCCCCATAAATGCTAAAAGTAACCTTTGACCTCTTTGTTGTGAACCAAGGCCAAGTCCTGGCCATGCATCATCCTATTATACTCAAGAAAGCTCCTTTCACTTTGTATCCTCTATTCACCTCTATTTCCAATGACTACTCCCTTCTGCAAGCATGCATTGCAAGGAATCCTCATCCCCCAGCCCCTGTGGCTCACTTGAGCACCCTCTTCCCTATTTAGGTAACCCACCATGTGCTAGCCACATGGCCACTCAGCCACTAAGTCCCAAAACACTGGAAGGACTCCTAGACCTCCTAGAACAATCTGCATGATGTCATAAAGTGCCACTGACATCATGGCTGACTGAGCAACTCCACTATGACCTCATACACTCACTAATCACTCCACAAGTGATGTCATTATGATGTCATTGCTCCACAGTCTCCCTAATCCTCCTGAGTCACCCATAGGTCTGACACAACAAGTTTATGCCCTTAGAATCCAATTGGAGCGGTCCAAAGAGTCTGAGTTATTTTCTATAGTTCATACTCAGACTTGTAACTATTATAAGCCCCAATGTAGCATGGCAGTTGTCAGACTGTCCATTTGTGATACTCTCATCCTCCTGGGTACTCCCTCATGACTGCTCAGTTTAAAGACTTCCCTCATCTTCAAGGTACTCTTCAATGACTGCCTTGTCTAAAGCCCCTTCACTGCACTGGCCTGCAACCTTCACCTCTGCCTCTTGCAACACATACCAGTCCCCATCTGGTACCTCCTCATCATTTGGCTCATCCTCTTGTTCAATGAATTATACGCTGCCTATCATCTGTTCTGACCATTGCCTAGTGCTGTGCTTGGCCCGGCCTCAGGCCACGAGCCAGGCCAAAGTGACGGCTTTTAAGGGCTTTGGCCTGGCCTATGATTTGAAAAGCTGGAGCTGGGCCATCCAAGCCCCGGCTTGGATCATTTGGGGTAATCACACATTATCATTGAACTTTAATTTATCAACTTTCCATGGACCGTCGTTCCCTCTCATTTTTCATTGTCATATCTGTGCCTCCCTCTCAACTGTCCTTTTTGCTCAAGTGCATGTACAATGTAAGCCTTGGCGGTTTATATTTCAATGTGCCCAATGCTCATTTTGCATCGTTGAGTTGCACTCCTCCCCCTTCTGCATCCACAATGTCCACTCCAAAAACAGTCAAACAGCTTGTCAAGGATATCAGTGCTCTCTCTAGCTCTTTGTCGGATGCTGTACCCAGAGGATCCAAAGACAATAAAATATGGTCTGTTCTTGTAAGGTATGTGAGCCCGTTGGCCAGGAAACTCACATGACACCCCCTTGCGCGCCACGCATCCTCCCTCTCTCCATCGTCCTTCATCCCTCTCCCTCCTTCTCACGTTCACACTCATGACATCATCCTTTGCATTGCCTACTCCAATGTCAGCAGATGGTGACAACGGCTCAAGTCAATCGCCATCAACATCACTCGCCTTGGCTCCAGCCCACTCGTCCCTCAAGCATCATCCTTGCACCGGCCACACATCCACGCACAGACATGACGCACTCGTGTCATCATCATCACCACTCTACGCGAGGGCTCGCTACCCACAGCGCCTCACCTGGTTGTCATCGTTGCACCACCCTGCGCTCGCAGACTCGGAGTCAGAGGAATAGGTTTTTGGTATGCTCCTGGCTGATATACTGTACTGCTATGAATTCCCATCCCCCTTCATTTACTTACTCTCCGATATCACTAACACTTGCCTCATTCCGATTAGTGTAGATTGTCTTTCACATCGGAGTTCGTGGTCTGTTGCGACATCATACTCACTTACTCCTGTCTCATTTCATCTCGCGTTCCATGTCCCTCTGCCCCCTTTGATTACCCGGTTCTCCTTACTTGTGCTACAGTATTTAAGGCTGGTAGCTTCAGTCTTGAATTACAGCTTTGATGTCCCTTTTAAGTCTCTTGTGTGCCAGAGGGAACCTCAACCACCTCAAGATCATTCTCTTCTCCTTCAAGAACACACACGTGCACTTGCGCACTCATACCCGCACCTTTAGGACATCAAGCATCGGGTCCGGGGCACAATCCCTGCTTGCTCTCAGTTCCTCCCTGTCTGTACCTGCCCTCAGATCAAACCTCCTGAACTCTGCATGCCCCGAACAGGCGCACTACAGTAACATTGTAGCGTCCATTGGTGACCTGTATGGAAACAATTCATATTTTACATAGAAAAGCCGCGGCCTAAGCCGAGCCAAGCTGGGTTTGACGGCTTTGGCTTGGCCTGGGATTTGAGAAAGCTGGAGCTGCCTTGAGCCGAGCCAAAGCCAGGGCTTTCAGGCCAAGCCGGGCTGGAACAGCACTACCCTTGCCCACCTGCTCCTGAGTCCTTAGTGATCAGCAGTACATATCTTGACACTCTTACTGTACTGTGTATATAGGAGTAGGGAGTGGGTTCCATGCTCAAGTGAGAAGGGGCAGAGAAAGGGAGCCAGAGCATGGGGAACCAGCTCAGATCAAAGGGGCAGGGGGTTGGAGTTGTAAGTTGGTGGCAAAAAGCAATGCAAAAAGCCTGTGGTGTTTACTGGTAGCATTGGGGATGCAGCATTGCTCACTTGTGTATTAGGGGAGGGTTTGACTGTGTCTCCAGCACAAATGCATGTGTCTAAGGCATAGGGGCAGTTGGTAGTCTGCTGAGTGGCAGTGGTAAGCCAAAGCTGGATAGGGCAAAGGGGGCAGTGGGAGTGGGCTGGGTGTTACACTAGCAGTGCTTGGGGTGGGAGCAGCACCAGTTGGGGTGGGGGTTGGACATTTTGGGGCAAAGGGTTTCTTGGTGGTGTTCTTGGGTGGGTTGCCTCTCCAGCACTGAAGGGTTACCACATGTCCAAGCATGTGTAGGGTGCACAAGTAGAGGAGTGCCTGTGTTAAGACTCACGGTCAAACTATCCAGTTCAAGAGCAAGGAGTAAGCTCAAAGACGAGTCAATAGACGTCCAATACAGCATGGGCAAGGAGTAGAGTCCAAAGCAGTAGCAAATACCAAAGAGGTATAGTTACTGGTAGAGTCAAGCAAGTATGCAGGGAAGAGGCCAGGATGGTCACAAGGGGACGGTCCTTAAAGGAGTATCCCAGGGAAAGAGAGTGCCATAAACAAATGGACAGTCTGAAGACTGTCTGCTACTTTATTGAGCACTTATATACTACAAGAGAATTGCTAAATAGGGAACAAGTCATAACCTTGTTATCAAGCACAATAGACAGATGAGTAAGAAGTTGGAGTACACTTACTGAGCATGCTCAGTCATGCTCAGTAAGCTGCTGAGTAAGAAGGCTTCTATTGATGAGTAAGAGCCTTTACTGTCCACGTGTTCACTGCTTTAGTACATGTGCAAAGCACCTGATTCATTTGCTGTTAGTTAGTTTAGGGCCAGTCATTTGAGGACTTGTAGTTTGGTTCAGAGAATAGAGTTGCCTATAAGGCCCCTTATATAGTTCTATTAGGGTCCTTAGAGTCGACCTTGATACTTCTATTAAGGTCCCTAGTATCATTTTATAGTTCCTTCTATGGTTATTAGAGTCAGTCTAATAACACGTTGTTGGGTCTTTAGTATTGTGTTAGTGCCTATTGTAGAGCACTTAGAGTTGTCCTAAAGGGTCCTTAGGGAGGCTATAATACTGTCCTTTATTGCTAAAAGGGTTGCCATTAAGTGGGGCTTGCTGTATGTCGATTGTGCTGAGAATTGCTCGTGCAACAATGTGTGCGCGATATTGTGGACACCTCTACTCACCTCTTTTGTCCATGTGAACAGGGTGACACCATAGAGGCTGGGTTTCCTCTCATAAGGAAGAGTCCTTCAAGGGCCCTCTCCAGGAAATGGTTCATGACAGCCTGGGCCTTTGTGCCATCTGGGTCTCCAAAGGAGACTGAGAGGGAGAAGTGCATGCCTGGGGCATAGGTTAGTGCAGACCTGACCCATGATGGGGGTTGGGTGATGATGAGGGTGGTGTAGGTGGGGTTCTCAGCCAGTAGTGCTTGGTGGCACTCCTGTGGGATGTAAGCTTCTCTTGTGTTAGATTTGCCTGTTGGGGCAGCATTGATTGTGATTTTGGACCACTTTACATTGGGTCTTACTGGCAGGGGTTCTTGGGGGGCAGTGGTAGAGTTGACTGAGAGGGAGGCTTGCAGTGCCTCAGAGATGGTGGGGAGGACATGAGGTTGTGCACCATGGTGTTTGGACCACCCCAAATCACTAGGTTACCCTTTTGTGTTCACCTTGTGGCTGACACATGTACTTGGTTGTTGCTGGCTGAATGTAAGGCAGAGTTGATGGTGGCACAGATGTCCCAAGGGGTTAGGGTGGAGGGAGGCTGGCCAGGTGTAGACAGATGTCTTCATGACTGCTGTAGTGAGCCAAACCAGGGGCGCGCTGAGTTTGTGGGGCAGGAGGGTAGTCCAGAGCGAATGTCTTCCGCCCGAGAGCAAGGAAAAGAGGAAGGAGGGATGGACCAAAGGCAAAAGGGGGAGAGGCGAGTGGTAGAGTCGAACAAGAGTAGGGAAGGGCGAAGACGAAGACCCGCGAGACTTAGAGGACAGCTGAAAAGCGATGGGATAACACTACGATAGAGATCAATAGAGGGGAGAAGAGATGTAGTGACATCGTTCGCTGGCAAGCTTTTCTCTTTCGCGCTTGAGACGGATCAAAACAGAATGAAGGAGGTCAGAGGGATCCAATTTTTCCTGTCGAATACGAGCGACAATCTATGCTATTTGAACGAATTCATGTCAAGGGGAGAAGGGGACCTCAAAACAGGGAGCATGAGACCGGGGAGAACACAAAAGGAGAACGCATATGGAGTCGAGTCAAAGGCCAATCAAAGTATGAAAGGAATGAGGGGGTAGTGTAGTAACTGAGTAAAAGGAAACGAAGCCATGAGTACAGTACCTGACGCTCAAAATCGAACTAAAACTCCTGAGGAATTTCTGTGAGGCAAGGACATGGCAGCAAGGGTGCGAAGCAAAGTACGATCACATTCTGCGTGACGCTTGGTGAAAGGCAGTCGAGACTTGTGAGGGGCAGTTGAGGAGACGCGGGGGGACACGACGGTATCAGGTGGCCTAGGGCATGTGCGCGGGATGAAAGGGGTTTGAGATTTGTCGAGACGGGGTCGAGATGTCGATGAAAGGAGATGGGAGAACATAGAGGAGGAGGTGAGGCAGCGAGGCGAAAGAGATAAAGGAGAAATGAGAAGGACGGAGTGGCGATGTAAGGCATGTGGAGAGGATGAAAGAAAACCGATAGGAGTGGGTGAAAGGCAGGGCGTAGTGCGGGCGCTGATTGGCTGGAGCGATGGTGGAGATGTTGTTTGGGGTATTGTTGGCGCTACTTGGGCTTTTGTGGGATGAGAGTTGTTGAAAGAGAAAGAGAAAAAGAGAAGAGAGACCGGGGCATGTGGATGAGGGAGGTGCAAGGCGTGGAAGTACATTTTCACGGCACAGGGATTCTGTCGTGACTTCGTGGCTAGCGGGGTTAGTCACCTTACACTGCACTGGGGCAGGGTGTCATGAACCATTTCCTGGAGAGGGCCCTTGAAGGACCCTTCCTTATGAGAAGAAACCCAGCCTCTATGGTGTCACCCTGTTCGCACGGACAAAAGGGTTGAGTAGAGGTGTCCACAATATCATGTGCGCATTGTCGTGCAAGTGATTCTTGGCATAATCAACATACAGCAAGCCCCACTTAATGGCAACCCTTTTAGCAATAAAGGACAGTATTATAGCCTCCCTAAGGACCCTTTAGGACAACTCTAAGTGCTCTACAATAGGCACTAAACACAATACTAAAGACCCTACAACGTGTTATTAGACTAACTCTAATAACCATAGAATGAACTACAAAGCAATACTAAGGACCTTAATAGAAGTATTAGGGTCGACTCTAAGGACCCTAATAGAACTATATAAGGAGCCTTATAGGCAGCTCTATTCCCTGAACCAAACTACAAGTCCTCAAATGACTGGCCCTAAACTAACTACAGCAAATGAATCAGGTGCTTTGCACATGTACTAAAGCAGTGAACATGTGGACAGTAAAGGCTCTTACTCATCAATAGAAGCCTTCTTACTCAGCAGCTTACTGAGCATGACTGAGCATGCTCAGTAAGCATACCCTGACTTCTTACTCATTCATCTATTGTGCTTGATAACAAGGTTATGACTTGTTCTCTATTTAGCAGTTCTCTTGTAGTATATAAGTGCTCAATAAAGTAGTGGAAAGTCTTCAGACTGTCCATTTGTTTATGGCACTCTCTATCCTTGGGATACTCCTGTAAGGACCATCCCCTTGTGACCATTCTGGCCTTTTCCCTGCGTACCTGCTCAACTCTACCAGTAACCATACCACTTTGGTATTTGGTACTGCTTTGGACTCTACTCCTTGCCCACACCATCTTGGACATCTATCAACTCGTCTTTGAGCTTATCCCTCGCTCTTGAACTGGATAGTTTCAACAGTGAGTATTGACACAGGGGGGAAGGGAGGCCTTAGCTGTATATGTGGGAGGGTTGTGGGAGGCTGGGGTTGGTGGGAGTTTGGCCTTGGCAGGTGGTGTGGTGTTTTTGGGTAGGGCTTTGATTTCCTCTCTCATGTCAGTGGTGGCCTGGGTGAGGTTGGTGAGCATTGTCTCCAGGCTTGTGAGGCAGTTCTGGAGTGACATAAGTTCTTTAGCAGGGGCAGTGGAGTGGGGGTGGTGCCCTAAGGGAAGGGCAGTCATTAGAGTATTGTTTGTGAAGAGCTTCAGGAGATGTGCAGAGGCCCTCATTGACTCATCCGGTTGGGTGAGCTTAGTGGGATGCAGATGCTTTAGATAGGCATGGGCAAGCCCAAGTATACTAGCTAAAGAGTCATGGTTGAGAGGTAGGAGGTTTCTGAGTTGTTCCCCTGGGAAGGGGAGAAATGCTGGGAGTGGGATCATTTGCCTGGGCATAATGGTGGTATGAGGTCAAGAAGCTTGGCAGCCTCATCTGCTGCTGTTCCCTCTACACACAATAGAAAATAATAATCTTTTGTATTATTATAATTCATTTGTCTGATGCCTAATAAACAAGTGATTGAATAAGTGATTGAGAAAATATTTCCATTTCATTTAAATATGATTGAAGCACCAATTCTCTTGCCAACACAATCACCTTTTATAGTAATTCTTGATCAGCTAACCACCACTAAATGTATGCAACTGTAGAAGACTGTAGGATGAGAAAATACCAAAAATGATCTGTTAGTTCACACCATGTGAGTGCATGACTTACTAGTTATTATTAATTAACTAACTCATCACACTGTGGCTGCTGCAACTCCAAACACCCCCCAACAGTCAATCAAAACTTTGACATGCTCTGTCATACACATGGCCCATGGACAACATCCGACACCGCATGCGAGCCAGGATATCTCACAGATGAGCCGAGGACGACTGTGGAACAGACCTTGCGCACAGAGACTGGACAACAACGTGGAAGGTGGTGTGGACCCTTGAAGATGAGTTCCGTCATATCGAAGGCTGCTTTTCGGAATTTACAACAAAGGTGGTTTGTAGGCCTAATTATGAGTGCCATATTGTTAAGATCTGACAGATCTTAGTACCAACTCTTTAGTGAAAGAGTTGCTTGATATAGTTCAAGCACTAGACTTCGAACCCTTTGATATTATCTCAGGAAGATTGAATGTAGAAAAGAGAGGGACCTCTTTCAATAGAGTCTGCACTACAATTTTGTTTTAGATCAGTTGACAAGATGGTTATCTTGTTAAGAGAGTAAGTTGAGTGTAAGGCTCGACTTCTTGGTACCACAGACTATTTATACGATATCTTGATAACTACTGATCCGATTTGTACGAAACTCAGGGTACACATAGCTGAGAACCAGTAGTATCCAAATACAGAGAGCGCAATTCAAGAATGTTAGAAATGACTCACGCGTGAGTCATTCTTTCCTAGTATCAGTCATGAATCAGTAAGCAATCACTCAGCAATCAGTAAGCAGTTAGTAAGCAATCAGTAAGCGATCAGTAAGCGACCATGATCAAGATCAGTAAGCAGACATATGAGTAATCACAGATGAGTCAGCAAAACGAATGACAGTCAGAGAACAAGAGAATCTTAACACATATATCAGTAATTTATTATCGAATGTTCGAAAACTCAATATACACGTACACGACGGGCAGGAAGGGATAAGTCAACTCTGCTTATAGTCAACTCAGTGGATAATAAAAGTAAAATATTTCAAGTGCTGAGTAGGGTCTGTTGCGGCCACAAATTATATTACATAAGTAATGACCTTAGTTGAGCACAAAAAATGTGACAAAAAGGTTAAATATGGAGAGTCTACTCATTCTGGCACAACATTTACCCTTGCCTGGCTAAAAGTTGTGCCGGAATGAGTAGACTCTCCATATTTAACCTTTTTTGTCACATTTTTTGTGCTCAACTAAGGTCATTACTTATGTAATATAATTTGTGGCCGCAACAGACCCTACTCAGCACTTGAAATATTTTACTTTTATTATCCACTGAGTTGACTATAAGCAGAGTCGACTTATCCCTTCCTGCCTGTCGTGATAGCATGAACAAATCGGCAGCGCAAGAATCGCCGAGCTTCCGACTGATTTAATGAGGGACAGGGATGCCGTGCTCCCAATCTTTCAACTGCACATATCTCCACTCTTTTGGGAGAATGTTGGGAACTTCGACTTCGCGCTCTGCACAAGTGCGTTGGGCTCGTACTACCTCAAATCCATGTCATTGGCGCAACATTATAATATGAAGTACAGAATGAAATTGCAAGAAATCTGCGTCAGAATAACTCCATCAAGACTTCCTCTACGGCTTCAACAAATATATCAACGATCCTTTCCACCTCCTTTCTCGTGATATTATACGCTGGTGCAAAAACTATGTGATCCCCCTCCGTCCCTTTGATATTCGCCCCCCCCGTCATCCCCATCACGATCAGTCCTTTATCCATGCATCGCGCCTGCACGATAATTGCAAATTGTTTCCCCTTCAAGTCGACCTTCTTCACTGAGGGGCTATTGATATCAAATTCAACAGCCCAGAACGATCCTCCGCCCCTCACGTCAAACACAAAGGGCTGCGCAACGGCTCCAGCCGACTGTAGGCGCTCCCGAAGAAGACTCCCCAGGTATTCGCCAGTCTGGCGCCCATTTTCGAGAAGGTTCTCTGTCTGAACCACTTTCTGCACAGCTACAGCCGCTGCGCAGGACATTGGATGTGCCTGAGTCGAGACGTCAGAAACACCGGACACAACGAGATAGCCACGATGAGGACAGACCATGTACGTATGGCCATGTTTCCAGAATCCATTCTTGTCCAGAATCCCGTCGGCAATCTCTTTCGACATAAGGACAGCCCCAATGGAGGCGTACCTACAGCCAAATCCAAAATTAAAGGAAATAACGAGGGACCGTGAAGAAGCGACCTACCCCCCACCAAGACCTTTGGCGACAGCCTGGATGTCCGGTGGCTCATTGTCACCGAAGCTCTCCCAGGCATGTGTCGTCCCCATCCCTACCCCACCAGTCAACACGTCAATAATAAATGCCTCGAGGAGAACCAGCTGACTCACGGCCCATTCCGCACATGACTTCGTCTAGAATAAGCAAGGCACCATACTTTCTACAAACGGATTTCATAGCCTTGAAGTAACCCTTAGGTGCAGCGACTGCGCCCGTTGTCGCCCCGACTACCGTTTCGGCCACAACTTGGCAGGGGCATCAGCGTCCGGCTGTATCAATCAAATCATGAAAAGAACTTACAGCCTATGACGGTATCTGGTCCCAACTCGAGAAACTTGTCCTCGAGTTCCTGCCGGAGCCTTTCTACATACTGCTTTTCGGATTCATCCGGGCGTTGGAAGCGCTTCGCGTACGCTGGCGAGACCTTATGAACGTTCTCATGTTGGAGAATGTCTTCATATGGTTCGCGGCGTGCGGGGCGTCCGGACAAAGAAAGTATAGTGACCGTGTTACCGTGATAGGAAAGGTGCCTAGAGATGAGGTTCTTGCGTTGGGGCTGCTTTCGCTCATACCAGTACTGAAGCACACATATGATCAACAAAAACTATCATGCCCCGAAGTTGACCCTGACCTGACGAGCCAGCTTGATGGCACCCTCCATTGACTCAGAGCCTGGATCATGTCGTTTTCAATCGCGTCTCCCGTTCAATATCTGCTCGCTGAAGATACGAACCTCCGCTGAAGAAGCCACAAAGCTCGAAAGCTCCTTTACCCGAGTCAATCAGGATTTTGGCCAACTTTTCAGCAGGCTCGTTCGATAACTGCATGTTGTATACGTCTGGAGCAGCCGCGTCTTCTGTAAACCTTCATTGCGTCTCCCAAATTGAGGCGACTACTCACAAGCGAGTTTATCGACCTGCTCCTTTATGGCCTGTTGAACGGCTGGGTGGCCATTCCCGATGCACGCAACGGCGGTTCCACCAACGGCATCGACAAGTACTCGTCCATCATCGAGCGTAACGTAGATCCCTTGCGCACTGACTGCCACCGGCGGTTTCCAGGATGTGCGGTGCAAGATCGCAGTGGCCTGAGGGGGAGGAACCCCCTTCTCGGAAGCAGGAGCGGTCCCGTTAGAATCTGTCATAATTGACAGGAGGCAACAGGAGGGAGCGAGGTGACTTGGGTGTGTGAATGAGGGTTGGGGTTGGGCCGTGCACGCGCGCACGCTGTAGATAAGATATAGGTTCAGTGTCTCGCGCGTGGGGCACGAACGCTGAGGTGTCCTGTCTACCAGGCTGCGTGTTTAAGTAAGGACCTAAGGGCCGCTCTATCAAATGAGGGAAATGAAGCTCTGGACATGAGGCGAGGTGTGCTTAGGCGCCCGCCCCAAACAAGAGTACTGCTGTCCCTGTCAATTGGGAATTGTATATAGTTCTGCCAGTGGCGTGTCCGTTACGTGGCAGTTGTGGATGCATTGTTCTTTGCAATGGGTGCCAGTGTGCTCACGCCACGCTCCTATCCTCCCTCCTTCGGTACATTTGCTAGTGGACCTTTCGTATTTAATCAAGGCCAATAAACTTTTGGTCCGGTCCCTTCCCTTCTAAATTTTCTTCATTGCAATTCGGACATTCTGCCCTCCCGCCTTTTCGGACCTCTCCGCAAGACACGGAGTGAGTCCTTTTACGGCGTGTTGCCCAGAAGCCGGCTGAGCCCGGCTCTATACCTGCTCTCACCCCATGACTCGCACCCTGAAAGACAGGACATGATGCCCGCGTGACTTCGGCTGTCTGTAGCGTGTGGTTATTCGAACACGCACGGGCCCCCTCGAACGTTTGTCAGGTTCATATTCGAGCCGAGATGGTGATGCGAGCTCGGATTTTTTTTCGTAAGCGCTCAATTGTGTGTCGTTCATTGACAAAGGATCGAGGGGCCCCACTGGCAGGTCCTTTTGAAATTTCAGAAACTAACTGTCGCTTGAATGGGGGGCGTTGCAACAGCACGTTGATAGTACAATTTGGCTGGTCAGAACATACGGCGTATTTCGTTAGTTATTCAAACTTCGTGTTCGCTCTATGTTGGCTATCTAACCGTCCCTGAGAGACAACGTCCACGGCCCATCGGTATCCGACATGAAAAACAGGGATTCAAGCGTGACCTCCGCGTTGTCCTGAGGAGGGAGCGAGGGAGCGTGGGTGAAAGGGCGTACGGTCTTGTGTTCGACTCGGATAACAGGAGCAGCGGCAACACTTTTGGGGTGTGCGATATACGAGCGCGTTCCTGATATCGTCAACCCATTTCATCCGTTGGCCTGATGATCACCTCTGACCTCGACACCTGACCTTTTGCTCTACTCTAGTGGTAGAGCCGGATCATTCGAAATATGAATTATGGTTTACTTATAGGGGTTCAGGTAAAGGCGAAGAGAATGGGCAGCCTTCGAGGCTTCAGTGTCTTTCTTTTTCTTTCAACATAAAGAGCCAGAAGCACGGTACGTTTCCTGTTAGGATGTGGGTTGTTGTACGGACAAATCGGACCGAAATTGTACGTAGAAAACCTTCGGTCTTATGTCGGTTACATTCAATTTACCACATATGTACGCTCATTACGTCCTATCGCTACAGGTCAGGTCACTCATTCTCATATAGACTTTTACACTAGCCAAGACTAGACAAAACCTAATAGACAAAATCTAACCTAATCACCAGTATTTTTGCAACTGACACATGTTCCCATGACAGGCAGGAAGGGATAAGTCAATCTGCTTATAGTCAACTCTGTGGACAATAAAAGTAAAATATTCCAAGTGCTGAGAGGCTCTGTTGTGACCAATGACCAACTATAAATTATACATAAGTAACAACATAAGTAGAGCATGAAAAAATTTGACCAAAATGGTTAAATAAAATAAAGTACAGTCTACTCATTCTGGCACAACTTTTACCCTAGCCTGGCTAAAAGTTGTGCCAGAATGAGTAGACTGTCCTTATTTAACCTCTTTGGTCACATTTTTTGTGCTCTACTTATGTCATTGTACCAGCTACAGCCTGGCAGAGGGGATTGCTCAGTTTGCTCTTGCCTGCTGCTGCTGCCACACCTCAAAAGGGGCAAGGTTTTCCAAAAATAAAACACAAAAGAACCTACTCAGCACTAGGAATATTTTGCTTTTATTGACTGCTAAGTTTTCTATAAGTGGACTTGATTTATCCCTTCCTGCCTTCTCCTTAGCCAGCGATGCCGCAAAAAATTGAGCAGTACTGCCACGTATAAGCCACGGAGATTTGTCGCCGTGGAGACATGGATGAGGTAGTCTATCACAGCGATGGAGAAATGAGAAGCTTACAGATTTACAGTTGTAATCGCCCATGGCACAATTGGACAAGTCGCTGCGAAAATACCTTTCGAGAGTCTGAGCTGGCCCAACATGCTGCGCTGCTATGCTACGGCGCGCCACTTACGCACCGCGAGGTTTTGACGGAGGACTGCCCCTCTTGCATCAGGAAAATAGATCCAAGCCCAATCGCTTGCTCGAATCTAGGTCCAGATGAAGCAGCCCAACCGAAAACGACAACAGCGACATCGACGGTCATTCTCGTTCACCAGTATTGAAAAAAAAAAAAAAAATTATGTATTGCATTATGTTCTCTCTATAGTCCTCTCCTCTGCGAGAGCGCCACGATGAGCAAAGTTCGCTGTTGACAAAGCTACGATGTCTGTTTTGGTGATCATGCCTGTCAGCGTCCCGGCTTGCGAAAACATGATGTGCCGCAGATTCTATGAACAAATGCACGTTAGTAGACCAACACTACCTACAGTGGCTGTAGAGCCTACCATCTTACGGAACATGTTCACAACGAGTTCCAGTGGAACCTCTTTCCGTAGCTGCATGGCGTCTTCTAATAGCGGCGACAGGTCTGCAGAGTCGCTGTCATGCGGCCCACGAAAACCGCATATGCGGGTTGCCCCACCGCTCTCAGACAAGAGAGGCTCTGCCAGAGGGTCAGTCCTCTGGTCAATGGTCACAAGGCCAAGCTGAGTACAAACCGATGAAACTCTTGAGTTTCTCTCGTACAACATAGCCCAGTAGTATCCCATCCTGCACAACTGGAAAGCCGTGGTAGTCCCAAGTTTCCAGTAGCCTTTCTGCTCAACCGCGTCAACCCAATGATCCACCCGCAACCAGTTAGAACAAAATACGAACGGAGCTCTCGGAGAGATGAACCATCTTGTAAAACGATCAAGTTGCTGAGCGGAGTCATCGCGTCTCCTGCGATTTCACCATTATCACGAAATTCGAAGGGTGGCAGCCACGGATATCGACGGAGGGCGATCCACGATGTATAAATTCCATCGGGGCCAAAGGCGTCGGCGATCCACTTCGAGACCATGACCGAGATCATGATCGGAAGCACATGTGATAGCGCACCCGTTAACTACGAATGACCATTAGTTCATTGTAATTCAGCAAGGGCAGTTGTACCTCACCTCAAACACGATCACGACAAGTGAAACTTCGGAAAATGAGCAGAGTTCCTCTTCGAAATTGAGGGTTCACTTACCAGTCATCCTAGTGACACCCGCCAACATCGATGATGCGCCGATTACGGCGTAGAAACCAGGATAGATGCAGCGGACTGTTGGATCGGGAGGACAAGCCGAGAAAAACCACGCTTTAGGATACGCCCGGTACAATCCCTGCCTAAAGTATAGTCAAGCCAATTGAACCGATGAGAGTGAATGCCCATACGTCAGGAGGCCGACTGCACGCCCAAGTGCCGCACCTATTGCAATTGTTGGCAGGAATATTCCAGCTGGAATCTGTAGGGTTCGTAAATACTTATCAGACTTATGACATAAATCGCACCATCATGCCGAATGACCATGCAGTGAAGCCAATCTTCACCAGGCCGGTCAATACAAGTAGAAATACATTTTCCCACATAGCGGTTGGGCTAAAAAACTCAGTCTTGTCTGTTGATCCTCCACAAAAGAAACAAGCTCACTTGCATAGCCCATGAAAGTCGATGCGCTGAGGATCACATTCTTGAAAGAGGTTCGCTACAAGGTCAGAAGAAGGAACCCTAGACTGTTCATGTAGACAGAGACAATTCCGTAGCACAGACATGCTTACCTGAGGAAAACAACCTTGGAAATATTAGCACCTTGAAGCACGCGACAATAGTTCAACTCACCAGATAACTCAGGACAGCAGTCACAGTCGCAGCACCTGTGACTTCTAATATTGGCCATTGATGTAAAATGCTGTTCCTTCGGTATACAGCAGCAGCAATATTCAGCTTGATCAAAAAGGAGCCAAGAACGCCCTGATTGGTTCCTACGATGAAATCATGTTCGCAAGCAGAAGTCGCGGGATATGCATACCCCAATTACAGCAAGACACAACCATGGAATCTACTGATGTTAGAATACACGTTACCAAGGGGTCAGGGAATGTACAAACGAGCTCAAAAGCCAGCCAAGTGTCGCTGCCGCTGGTCACCTGAACATACAGGCTGTCATTTGGCTGGCAAGGTGGAGACAACATGAGACATACTTGGAACAAAACGAGTTTGGAGGTCCGGAATGGGTCCACGTACTGCAGCGCGACGGCGGCAATGACCGATGTTACGAAACCGCGCCACATCACGTCGAAATCACCGCCGAACGCGTCGAGTTCTGAGAAGCGGAACTAAGAACCACGAAAAGGTCGTTGCAAGCAGTCAAACATGCCTTCAAGGCCGAAGAGGACTCCACCGAGTGGACTTCCGAATGCTACTGAGACACCTGCCGCAGCTGCAGCCGCCAAAATCTTGCGTTTTTGGGCTGCACCAAGTGATGAGCGGCGCCGAGTGTCAAAATGGAATGCTTACTTTCGTTTCGGTGAAACTGGGAGAAAAGCTTCATGAAAAGGAACGACATGCAGCACGATACATGCACCAAAGGGCCCTAGCACTATTAGACTACAGCGAGAGCTTGGGAGATATGGAACTCACCTCCTTTCCGAGTGATAGCCCAGAGGAAACAGAAAGGGCGAGACCGAGCGCCTTGATAAGAAGGGTCCAAGAACTTAGAAACGAGTCGAAAACATAGCCGCCCAGGATCTACGGGATATCGTGTTGATTGTAAGGACGAGTAGCCGACGTTATGGCTACACTCACTGCCTTAATTTCTGGAACTGGGAGCCCGTTCTGCACGAATAAGAATACCCAGTGAAGAAGCACTTACTTCCAGTATGGAAAGCGCTGCCTTCCACTGTCAGGGAGGCTTTCAGATGCTTTGTCTATCCGGGACTCACTATGGGGCGTATGAAACTACTAGGATCGCGGCACTTGCGGCAAAAGCCATCTGGAGACAAATGGAAGTAACAGCACACCTTAGATGGTTGGAAAGCACGTACGGATAGCAGGATGTATGCAAACGAATGGATGAGCGATTGACCCATTATAGAGCCGATACCCAAGTACTTTCCCCAGGCCTGCCAGTCATGACAGACCTGGCCCGCTAAGAAACTCCTGAGTGGTATATGTAGATACGGTGAATGGGACCACATACACTCTACTCCGGCACAGCACTCGACTTGACTCCACAGAAATCCCCGTGCACACCTTCCCTCGCGCAGACCGGATAGCCTTCAGAATGTATATGCGCATATGTGGACGTCAGTCACCAGTAAAAAACAAAGCGTGCTTACCATATGACTAGGATGTCCAGCGACCCACCCGCGAGGCCGACGCAAATGCCAGTAAAAATGATAACAAACCACAATTTGATGACATCGATGAAGGGAGCAATCAATCCCCTGAACCCATGCTGAGAGACCAACCCCTTCCACCGCTCACGTTCCGACGCATCTTCATGCCACCAGTCGATCGTGTCACCGTCGCGATAGTGCGGACGGAGCCGGTGTCGGTGAGCACTTCTTGACCATTCCTCCAAGTCTGGAGACAGCTCATAGTCCTCAGCATAGTATGGTCGCTCCCCCGGTTCGGACGGTCGCTCAAAATACGTTGTTGAACGTGGATGAGTCGAGCGACTGGGACAAGATTCGCAATGAGGGGGAGAGAGGTATTCCGAGACCGAATGCTCACTTTTCATTGTCCCAATCCTCTTGCCAGAGATTGTCGCGAGAAGAGGCCGAGTCACTGCGCGGCATGTTTGACGAGCCCGGGTGCACAATCGCTCCAACCGGACCGGACCGGTGGGCCAAAGTGGGCTCATCGCTCACGTGATGCGTGTTCTACTTGCTATTCAAGGTCTTGGACCATGGCTCACTTAGGTGCTCGTCGAGCAGTCATTTTGCTATAAACGCATGGACATCCCACTTGAGCGTCTCGCAACTGACACGACTGTACTCCAAGGGGCGGAAAAAAATGGCGGTGGAGGTGTCTCATTTGAGTGGCTGATCCACACTGCCCGATCATGATTGCCGTGAATAACAGTAGAATGGAGGTGAAGACGACGGGTGGCGAGGACGGCATTGCCATGCCACAAACCTCCCCTTTCCTGTCCCTGTTTGAGATTACGGCCGATTGTACGGAAATCCTATGCACGCACACGCACATTCACCGTCACTTGTATCATTACACCCTGGCTCATTCAGCCAAGCCGGACAATGCATTTGTACGTATATCACAATACATTGACATGTCCTGTGCACAGAAGTTAGGACGTACTTTGGATGCTCTCCTCTTGTGCAGCACTGAAAATTACATCACTGTTTCTGTTTCGACTGGTGACCACAACGATAATACAAAGCGCAATCCGAATCCGATCCCACTTAAGGTTTCAGTCTCCGATCCAACTTCAAACCTCCTTTGGAGGGGAAAAGACATTAGAGCAATCCCAGTTCGAAACTCCGAAAGCTCAGGTCCTGCATAATCGCAACCAGCTGTAGAAGCGCTGAAGTACCACCCACCCACAATCAATTTCATATCTTTGATTTCGTACGCGTCGATGGCAAGCAATTCGGCACCAGCAGGTTTGTCCTATCCGACGCAGTCTCAGAGAGATCAACTTCGTAGCCTACCACCAAGCAACTCTATGACAACCCTCTTGCTTGACCCTCTCAATCACCTGAATGGGGTTGCACAGCAGCTATTTCGTTCCCTTTCCCCGCCACACACCAAACCGCCTCCTCCGCCACCCGTTGCCGCGCTCGCCTGACGCTGATGCGGCTCTCGCAGCGGCTGTGCAGCTGGCTTATCATCACCAGAAAAGGCAGCAGCGTATCGAGGCTCTGAAAACAGAAGTCCTCGCATTGGAAGACTCCTGGCGTACCGTGATAATGCAGCTCGAACAGGGAAGACGTGATCTGGAAGCGATTATTTCGGAAGGGGAAGCACGCCTCGATGCTATAGAGCAGGCGAAAGCGGGTACGACCACATGCGGATTGGACTTGTCAACGCGTTGGTAATAATTGAAAATCGCAGGTGCTATTCCATATCCTGAACTCCTTGCATACGCACAGAGCCTAAGTGCATTCACTTCCGCGCCACCCAATTTACCCGACCTCTTGTTGCCGGGCCAACCCCCTCCGCCCCTTTTTTTCCCGCCGTTTCCCAACGAGGAGAAGATGCGTCGGGGTCATCTCAATGCCGAAGAACCCCTTGGTCTCCTGGGTGAGACGCATTCCGTCGGCCGCCGTGAGTTTTTTGGTCTGTTTATGCATTCCGTCGATAACTCATGTAGCGGCTACACCAAAGCGCCATCGCCTTCTCCAGAGGGTCATCGTGGTCAAGTCGCCAATCCATATCGTCCCGTTGATAGCCGACCGCAGCAGGCAGTGTTCGATCTTGATCTTGACCTCAACCCTGACCTTTAATTACAACGGCCTACAGGATAGCGCGACTTACTTAAGCATTGCACGGACTTGTTTTTGCCAATCGTGTGTGGGATTCTGTCCTGACTCGGCGGCTGGTAGCACCACCTCAATCTACCGTATAAATAGGTCTCTCGGCATGCACCCACATGTATACCAACTATGCAGATTCCCCCTCTCACCACGCCTCCGGAAAGCTCCATTATCGTCACCCGTGGACGTGGTCACCTCTCATCTCTCGACACTTCACGTACTGCTTCCCACCCGGTCACACGCCTTCCTTTCGAACTCCTTTCCGAAATAATGTGTTATATGCCATTGTTCTATGACCGCGACGCTCCCTCTATTCATCCCCTCGACAGCAACCTTGACCCTTTTAGACAATTCACTAGGAATGGTCCCATTCGCACCCCGCATTGGGTTGCGGTGAGTTATGTCTGTCGTCGCTGGCGCGAGATAGCGTTAAGGTGCAAGGCCTTGTGGACCTGCATCCCACTTGTGAGCGTGCGTTGGGCGGAGCGCGCTCTTGCGCTGTCTTATCCACATCCCCTCGTCCTCCGCATCAACTCTGGAGACCTCTCTCTCGACAGGGGCTACGTGTCTGTCGACGCATTGTGCCTGGCATTTGCGCATATGAGTCGGATACGCAAGATCCGCATGCACTCGCCATGGGGCACGAAATATGGCGATCGTATCATGGGCCTCGTGTACGCCGCCTTGTGCCGCGGCGCGCCAGCACTCGAGGAGTTTGACCTTGCTTCGAACCCGCCCCTTCTGGTACATTCAGGACCCGATAAGGATACGATGACGTCCGCCCTCGCAGAACTGCGCGTTCTCCGCCTTGACCAGTGCTACCTGCCCCCAGACTGCTTCCTATTCCATCCAGGGTTGACGCACCTCCGGCTGTCTGGCACAGGAGCAATGTGGCCCGCGCTGGGATCCATGCTCTGCACCCTCGCCCTCCTGCCCAATCTCCGAGTCATCGAGTTGTATGGCGTCCTACCACCGGGTCACTTGTCATCTGACGACCCTCACTCGTTCGACCTTCCATCGCTCAAAGAAGTACACCTCGGCGGCACCGGACAGCGTGTGTTGGCTGCCCTGCGATCGCTAAACCTCTCTGAGAACGTACAAGTCTTCGTCACGCTCCCCAATGCCCGTTCCGAGTACGGATCTCCGTCCCGATGGCTGATGAAGCTCCGCGGAAAATTCGGCGCCTCAACGGAGCATGCCCACGGTGTCCATTGACGACCCATTCATAGCTTGCTTTGGGTATTTATGAGGTTTATGTGATATAGTTTATATGCGAGCCCCATACGATAACACAAAGCGTGGTGGCACGCGAGGGATATGGATTTGGATGTCCTTCGGACCGCTCTGTACTTCGCGGACCAACTCGTACCCTGGTAGTCAGCGTGGATGGTTTCTCGCGCCCGATCTACTCATTTTGGCGGCTTGTGGGGTTCGGTTACTCTACCAGTGCCAAGGAATCACGTTATGGTACACGTCTGGTCTCATATGGAATGGTGGCGACAGTGGCGGTGGCGGTCGAGGTCGACTAGTTGACTAGCCTTGTTGTCGAAGAATGGACTTTAAGCGCCGTGATATTGAATCGTCGACGTTGACCATAGACGCCGCACTCGAGACGTCCCAAGTGATCGAATGTTATCTCCAGAGGTACCAAGTCTTCATAATACTCGTACGCCGGCGAGACCGAGAGCATCGTGCACCGCGTGCTCCTTTTACCTCCCTTGCGCCCGCCACACGCATCACAAGATCATCGATCAGCCTCCGGAAGGCCCCCAGAGGGTGCCCATCTCGATCAGCGCCCGGCGACTCCATCTCTCCGAACACACCCCCTCCTCATCGGAGGAAAATAGCGACTATCGTGGTAGTAGATGCACTCGAATACACATGACGGATCCGTACAGCAGGCGTCCGATGGCTGCGCCGCGCCACCTGTCGGTTTGTCCCGCCCATTCCGTCCAAATGGCTCGGGCACCGGCGCGGGCAGCGCGTCTCAGTTATCAGTTTTCGGATAGATCGTCGGTATTTTATTACCAATACTCGAGCGTGCGATAGGGAACGACCTCCCCAGGTGGGCGTTTCCGGCGCTCCGCCTCCCAGCGCGCGATCCACGCGGAAATCTTGGCGCGGCTCGCCGCGCTGTGGACGTTCACCGTCGCGATGATGCGGGCCCAGTCGAGCGAAAGCGCGAAGCACGTGAGCTCGAAGAACGAGCTGTGCTCCGAGTACGGCACGCCGAAGAGTTGCGTGGTCGGCGTTGAGCCGCGCGCAGGACGCAGATGCGCGTATGTGAACTCGCGGTGGGGTGGACGTGCGAGGATGGAGGCGATGGACGGTGTCGTACTTGTGCCGGCGGGTGGCGAGTAGCTGTGAAACGACATGCATATTAGCGCAACGGGAGGAGCCATAAGGGAGGATGTATAAGACTTACGTCCACCCTGTAGGGCGGAAGGCGACCACCTTGGTCCAACGACCCTTCCAACGGCCGATATATTCCTTCAATCTGTCGGACGTGACGACACCCAAAGGTACGAGGTGAACACCAGCGGAGAACGGATCTGCGGTCAGCATTCCATGGAGGTCTGGGTCCAGTTGACAACGAAGAATCGCGGCTTTCCGCGAATCACAGTAGATTTGCGTATGCAGTGCCTTCGCAATGGCTGAAAAGTGTCAGCATAGATGCACCTGTGGGAACACGCGGAACAAACCTTTCACAATTCGCTCCTTACCGATGGAGTATGTACTGTATTGATTTCAGGCCTCTCTTTCTGGAGCCATATGCGAAAATAACGCACCCGACAATGACGAGTGTGTTGGGGAGTTTGGATTCACTCTTTGCTCCCGGTTTTGGAGCAAAAGTCACCCATGTACTCACAGAGCTTTTGTCATCATCAGGAGCCAAACCTTGACCAGAGGATAGACGTTTGGCGAGCTCTGCGCAAGCTGAGATTACCTGGGCCTGGGCAGGGAATAGGTACTGTCCGCATTATGTATAAGAAAAAAAGGTCTCATATACTGACGAATCAACTCACTCTAGGATTGAGATAGGTGGTATCCAAATATACGATATCGATTCGTTTTTCTTTGACGGCCGCGTGCAGCAAGTGTTGAGGGGACGCTCTAAAGTCGCCACAGTGAAGATACCGAAAAACTCGGTCCGAGCCCACGAAACGGGACTCATATGTGCAGTCACCAGCATTGATTGTCTGTCGTCCCTCGAAAAGGAACAGAGATGAGCCAGGACCTTGTCAGAAATAGGAATGTGTATTCGTTAGATTGACGGACGGAGATGAACCAATATCTTACAGTGATTCGCCTCGATAAGAGTTACTGTTATGCCACCTGATCCTGGAATCAAAGTGGGCACGTCCATGGGGAGAGGGTGAACCCATTTCGGGTCGACCGATAGCATGTGTATAACTAGATTAGCAGTACCCTCTTCGCAGAGCTTTTAGGTTGAAGGCTGGCTAGACGGTAACAGACGCTTACCTGAGCAGTAAATAGGACCAGCCTTCCACTTTGACGATAGGTTAGTGTAGTGATCGGAATGTGCGTGCCTGGACCCCCGTGCTTAGGACAGTTCAAGATAGAGGCAAATGGGATGGAAGCATACGTCAGGAAGTATGAGCTCACGCCGGGAATTTCGCCGTAGCAGAAGGCGTCTACAGCGATGGGCATGCCTTGTAGGACCTTGAAAAAGGGAGCCTTTCTGCGCCCTCCATTTGCTTTCGTTGCTCCGATGGTACGAGCTTCTGCAGCGTCAGATTCCTTCCACACATTATTCTCCTTGTGCGAGGACATGAGTATCGAGAACGCGTTGCAATCTTTGCTCCCGGATGGCACTGGAGTAGTAGCAGTAGCTATAGACGAGTTGTGAGGTGAGAGAGGACGGGTGGGAGAAGGAGCCCTATTTTTTGATGAGTCGGAGCAGGTAGTAATGTGTGATAGCTCGTCCTGTCACAAAGCCTATCAGGCAACGCGGTGGATGAATGCTGAGAGAACTAACGAGCGAGGAAAAGTTTGTCAGGGTTGATCCGCAAAATGGACATTGATCAAAGATTGGTCCAGATGCAGCGACTTGGTCCACGGGATTTAGATCCTTTTCAGTCCCATCGTCATCGGTGAGTACAAGAATGCCATCGTCGTCAGCCTCATTCGTACGGACAAATTCATCGTCTCCGGTGCCCCACTCGTCATCAATCTCGAGGACGTCATCCAGGCCAGCTTGGGCTGGAATGGGCGTCTTTTCGACCTCGCGTGCGCTAGCTGAGGTGGTCGAAGGGAAGCCAGAGCAGTCCTGGATATCTTGCAAAGGATGAAGGTCGTCCGTCTCTGCAGAGATTGACACAGGTACAGCCACATAACGTCGATCTGCTGAGGAGGAAGAGCTAGCAGTCTGGAAGTTCTGCGTGAGACCTCCGGAGAAAGTTGGCGGAATGTCTTCCATAACGCCAAACTCAGTGATGGAATCATGTTGAGATTTGGCTGAGCTTGGAGCTTCGGGCTTTCGTTGGGTGATGGCCTGCGAGTGGACGACTTGGACATCTGAACTACTCCCAGAATGGACCTGGGCCCTCCGCTTGGAACTAGGTACGGGTACGTCGTCGTCAGAGTCTATAACGATGATCTCGGCTCGGGGGAGCTGCACGCATTTTGTTGTTCGAGAACTCAAACGACTCGCTTTGACGCGCTTTGGGACTCGAAATGACGCGCTCCGGCTGTTTAGACTCGTTTCTGGTTTTGCGAAGAAATCATCCAATGTTGCAGGAGGGGGTGGGTCAAACAATGGCCTTTTCGAGGGGGCCATACATGCCTTCAGGGGGAAACGCCTTGTATTTACATCATCGTTTGTCAGTCGCGCGGATGAGCGTAATCGGCAGACTCGGACCGTGGATTGCACGAGGACTTTTACAGCACCTCCCGCCTCCCTCATGTCCGCGGGCATTCTCTACATCAATGCGGACCATCAACAACCAATTTAAACCCCGGATGTTATCAGCACCAAACCATTTAAAGAGATACGGATTTGACTCGCAGAGACGGGCACACCGACCAGCCGTGCGGGCATGATGCTGACTCCAATCGCGCTGTCGCGTCTGATCGGGTGCAACTTGCGCGGATCTTTTCGTTTTCGTCCTCTGCATCGCACCATGTCGACGTCGACGCTCTGCTCCAACGGGTCCGCCGCTTCATCCGAGAAACGGGCGCCACCTCCTCGACCCACCGCAATTTTACACCGCACGCCGTGGAAACTCCCCGTGGCGGTCAGCGGGCAAGGGATCTACGTCACGCTCGACGATGGAAGAAAACTGATAGATGCCGTCGGTGGCGCGGCCGTCGCGTGCATCGGGAATGGTCACCCGGTCGTGCTGGAGGCGATAAAGGAGCAGGTCGATAAACTCGCTTGTGAGTGACCGTCGCTAGTCGGGAGCGCGAATGCGGGTTCACAAAAGAGCGCGGCGTCGCCAGACGTTTACAACATGCAGTTGTCGAACGAGCCAGCCGAAGAGCTGGCTAGGATCCTGATTGACTCGGGCAGAGGGGCTTTTGAGCTTTGTGGCTTGTTCGCTGGGGGTGCGCATGTTCACCCCATAGGCGGTTGGTGAGGCACGCATTTGAAACCTGTATTTTCACAGGCTCCGAGGCAATGGAGGGTGTTGTCAAGCTTGCTCGTCAGGTCGGTCAGCGTCACCTGTGACATTTGGTGATTGACCGTCCGCTGCAGTATTGGTATGAACAGAAACAGCCCCAACGCAAAAATTTCATTTCTAGACACCTGTCCTATCATGGCAACACGGTTACTACCCTTTCCTTGTCTGGACACCCCGCACGTCGCACACCATATGACGAAATCCTCCAACATGAAAACTTTCACAAGGTGTCGCCCGCCTACGCAAAGCGTTTCCAGCACCCGGGCGAATCCGAAGAACAGTATGTCGAAAGGCTCCGGCAGGAGCTGGAGGTAAAGTTTCTTGAATTGGGACCAGATTCCGTCATAGGCTGTATGTTAAGCTCCTTTCATACTTTGATCAACATCGTTGAATGCCATTGCCTCCTGCAACAAGTTGTGGCCGAAACGGTAGTCGGGGCGACAACTGGCGCGCTCGCCGCACCGAAGGGCTATTTCAAGGCTATGAAATCCGTTTGTAGAAAGTATGGCGCTCTGTTTATTCTGGATGAAGTCATGTGCGGAATGGGCCGTGAGTCAGCTGGTTTTCCTCGAGGCACACTTATTATTGACGGGTTGACGGGTGATGTAGGGATGGGGACGACACACGCCTGGGAGAGCTTCGGCGACAATGAGCCACCGGACATCCAGGCTGTCGCCAAGGGACTCGGTGGGGGGTACGTTGCTTCTTGACTGCGCCGAGTGGTTGTTCGTTTTCTGAGTTTGGCTGCAGGTACGCCTCCATTGGCGCCGTACTTATGTCGAAGCAGGTTGCCGAGGGGATTCGGGACAAGAATGGATTCTGGAAACATGGCCATACATACATGGTTTGTCCTATTCGCAACTTTTCCCTTTTGTTTCTGACGTCCAGAGGCCAGGCGCATCCGTTGTCCTGTGCAGCAGCCATAGCTGTGCAGAAAGTGATTGAAAGAGAGAAGCTTCTCGAAAATGGGCGCCAAAGTGGGGAATACCTGGCGCGTCTTCTCCGGGAGCGCCTACAGTCTGCTGGAGCACCTGCACAGCCCTATGCGTTTGACGTGCGGGGCGGGGGATCGTTTTTGGCTGTCGAGTTCGAGTTGAACGGACGGTCGGGCAGAAGGAAGGGACAGCCATTTGCGATGGTTGTACAGGCACGTTGCATGGAGAAAGGACTGATCGTGATGGGGATGACAGGGGGTGCGAATATCCAAGGGACGGAGGGGGATCACATAATATTTTCTCCTGCGTATAACATCACGAGAAAGGAGGTGGAAAGGGTTGTTGAGATATTCGTGGAGAGTGTGGAGGAGGTGTTGAGCGAGTTTGAGTACTGAAATAATATCACTCGCAGCCGCGCCACGAGCGGAGATTGGCAACAAGGCGAGCCACCCCTCAGCCCTTCTCTTCTCCTTCGACCTCAACTTGTACTCTACCCTATTTCTTCTCCAATCCAAAGCAATAGTCCAACCCAATGGCTGGCACCCAGCTCTAAATGGACATACCACATCCTCATTCCCAACAAGCCATCTCTGCCAGCCTTCCCCAACCCACTGAACACTCCTCTACCACCCAGCCTTCCCTCCAGACACATATAATCCCTTCGGACTCTTCCCGTACCCTTCGATCAGCTACACGCGCTTGGGCAGCTAAGCTCAAGGTGGCCAAGGACAACGACATTCCAGATCAGACAACGTCAGCCCCCGCAGAGTCCTCCTCCCCTCAAATTCGCTCCACCTACCATCCCTACCCTTCCAAACGCACTCGTGACACCAAAGGCAAGGGTAAGTCGCACGAGGTAGTCGAAGAACAGCCCGCCTCTCGTTCCAACAAGAAGTACGTAGCACTAATCGTGTCCAATTACGCTCTATCCTCTGACAATCATCCCCTACACAGAGGTCGTCGTACGACTTGCCCCATCACTCCTTCCGCTCTTACAATAAACGAACCCACCCGCGACATTAAGGGCAAGAAACGTGCTGCCCCAGAAACCCTCCCCGAAGAGCTTACTACCAGTGCCGTTCCGGGGCCCTCTAAACGTCCCCGTTCAGCCATATCCGCTTACGCGCTTCGTTCCCGTTCAGACATCACCCAACCTTCAGTATCCAAGATGCCGAAAAAACTGAGGTAAATTTTTAAATCTGGCGCTCTTCATTGTAATCCACCTCTTGTTTACCAATTTCACAGACAAAGTACCACCATTAAAGGAAAAGCTGCTGCTGCTGCTGCTGCTGCTGCGAAGAGCAAGGCTGTGGCCGCTCCTGGCCCTTCGCGTATCGAAGACGAAGACGTTGAAATGATGGACGTTGAATATAAACACGAGGGCTCCGATCGTGACGATCAGATTGACCTTGCGCACGACGATCGTGATGCTGGTGAGGATGAAGATGGGAATGAGGATGCTGGCGGAAGGTCGCCCGGTGATGGTGCAGGCGAAGAAGACGTTGGTGGCCTGGCCAATGGTATCGGAGGTCTACCCCGCGGCTTCGCAGGACTCGACGAGAGCGCGGCGATGGCCATATTTGCAGACTACCGGCAGCTGGGCTCTTACATGTCGGGGCTCAGCTCGCGCCTCAAGACGATTCTCAATAACATCAAGACGAGCGCAGACCCCACTACGCGTGTCGTGACACTCCAAGAACTCAGCGAGTTGCTGAGTATCAGCACAGAGGACACGCTCGCTGGCTCCTTCCAGGTTGACGCGTTTGTACGCGAGCTCGTAAAGATTCTTGGCGGCACCGGAAATGCGGCTGATGATGATGACGGCGATGACGACGATGATAGCCACGAACACGACGAGGATGCCCAGCTTGCTGCCGTGCTTGCTTTGAGCGGGGGTGGTCAGTATCATGGCGATGAGAATTTAGAGGCTCAAGTTCTTGCCGCGCGCTGCTTGGCTAATCTCATGGAAGCTCTTCCTGGTGTCGCCCACACTGTGGTATACCACGGGGCCATCCCTGTCCTCTGTAGCAAGCTTATCGAGATCTCTTACATCGATCTGGCAGAGCAGACGTTGAGTGTACGTCCCTTTCACCACTCAATCATGTTCGTTTCTCACCCCTCACTTTTGTAGACTCTCGAAAAGATCTCTGAGGAATTCCCAAGCTCTATCATCCGTGAGAATGGCCTCGCTGCGCTACTCAATTACCTCGACTTTTTTTCGATCGCTGTACAGCGGACCGCTTTGCAGGCGGCGTCGAACTGCTGCCGTAATGTGCCGCCAGAACACTTCCAGATGATTCGCGGCGTGTGGCCCATCATCCGCAATTGCCTTGGCTACTCAGATCAACGCCTCGTCGAGTTTGCATGCCTCTGCGTTATCCGCGTCATCGATTCTTATTATCGTTCGTCACCAGAGAATCTGGAGATCCTCGTCGACGCTGAGCTCATCGCCGCTGTCAACCTGCTTCTACTGCCTGCTGGCGGCTCTCCATTAATCGCGGCCAACACATTCACACAATTACTGCGCGCTCTGGCTACGTCTGCGCGTGCAAGCCCAAACATCACAATTGTGCTGTTGGAGGCGGGCATCGTTGACACACTATATCAGATCTTGACCGGTGTACTCCCATCGTCCCGGTCTGAAAGTGACGAACAGGGTAACTCTCCAAGTGGCCAAGGCCTTGGTGGGGGACTTGCCGACATGACCGTAATGCAGAATCTCGCCCATCGGCCAAAGGATCAGGTTGAAGAGGCACTAAGTCTTATTGCCGAGCTCCTCCCGCCCCTACCGAAAGGTATGCCGGACCACAGTTTCCCAACTCACATTTGCTTACATCGTGTTTGAGATGGCGTATATGATCACAAAGTATATACTGAGAAGTCTCTTGGAAGGATGATGAAGGCCAAGGCAAAATCTGACCGGGCGGCCGCACGCCATGCTCAACAAACGCAATTTTATGCGCTTGTTGGTGGTTCCACCCCATCATCTTCTACAACGGCAACCCCTGCTCCCGCATCAGGGACTGCGACGCCAACACCGGTCGATAGCCCGCATGAGGCCGACGAACTACCCACCACGATCAGGGAGTCTCCTCCTGACCGGACCGAGATGTTACGCGGAAAGCCCGAAGTCGTTGGCAGATTCATGCGACTCATTGTGCCCATCTTGGTGGACGTATATGCCGCGAGCGTCATCACTACCGTGAGAATCAAGACGCTAACGGGTCTCCTCAAGGCAATCAGCTATTTGGATGCTGATGGAATAAAGCGAGTTCTAACAGTGAGTGGGGAAACCGTATGTTTCTCAACGCCTGGATTAATCAAGTGCATCTTTCATAGTCTGTACCTATCGCGAGCTTTGCGTCGTCTATCTTGTCATCGAAGGACCACCCGACCCTCGTTATTGGGGCTTTACAACTTGTAGAACTTCTCCTCTCCAAAGTCCCAGAAGAATACCGACCAGCCTTCCGGAGAGAGGGTGTATTCCATGAAGTCGAACTTCTTGCCGATCGCCCGCTGATATCGTCGAAGAGGAAGGGCGGTAACGGCGACAAGGAGAAGGACAAGGATTTATCCGATGCTTCGTCAGCGCCAGACCTCCCGCCACCTCCCATTTCGGTCTCCCCTGCCCTTGCTGCTGGGATTCCAGGTTTCAAGAAGCTGTCATCACTTTCGCTTGAACCCGAGGACGCAGTGACACTGCGAGGGCGTGTCATTCGCTTCCGATTCCTCACTGGAAAGGAGAGTGCGGATGCGGACAATGTATTTGCGACACTCCGACGACTGGTCGAGCGTATTTCCAATCCATCTGCTAGCGAGAAGGAAGTGGGCAATGCGTTGAAAGAACTTGCGACGCTGTTCACCTCGGCACATACTTCGGTTTCGAGCTTTGAACTTCTGCAAAGCGGTGTTATTGATGGGTTGCTGCAATTTTCCACCGACAAGACACGGAACTGTATGTGAAGTTTAAGTCTCGTTTCTGGATGTCTCTTTAATTGGTCGTTAGTTTCCATTGTTCGGCGGCAGGAGCTGCTGCTCGATTCTTTCACTGCTCGCAAGTCGAAGACGCTTCCTGGTTCACAAACTCCTTTCGCTATATTTGTAAAAAAGCTACAAGAGAGCTTGACGCGGATGGAGGCATTCGACGTCGTCACCGTAACTCAAGGAATGGATGGTAGGCCCCCTTCATTTACAGAAGGCCGTTCCTTCCTGAGCACTTTCATAGATTCGAAACGAAGCAGTTCCCCATCGCTCCTAGCTCGGCAACTGCGATTACGCTTAGTTGCCGCTGAAGGGTCTGACATCCCGAAGAACTTCAACAACATTGTCGTATCCATCCATGCCATTGCAACTTTCCAGGCTCTACACGACTATCTCCGGCCTCGTGTTTCTGGCCTGATGTTTAGCGGATCGAGGCTCAGCGGCATGCTGGCTGCTCTCGCTGGCGTCACGTCGGGAGGACTTTCTTCTACCAAGCCAACAGAGCAACCGGAAGCAAGCACATCTGCGGGCCCCTCGACAACTGTCGAGCGCAGGCGTAGCCAGAGGCTGAGCGCGAAGAATGCTGCTGCTGCCGGCGAAGCCGCCAGTGAACCCCCTGTGGACGAAGGTGGTCCATCTAATCTATCCCTGGCTGCATTGAGCTCAAGCGCAGAGCCGCCAACCTCTGCTATGGGCGAGGATAGCTTCGGCGACAATGCCGAGTTTACTGCTGATTTCACAGATGACGATATGGAAGCTGAGGTTCGTACTAAACTAAAATCATGAACTGGAACTCAAACTAAGGTGCTCAATCGATAGGTATTTGACGACGAGATAGAGCCCGATAGTGTGTCTGCGGACAAGACAGTCACATTGTCCGTTGTGGATGGTTTGTACACACTCATACTTTCACTATAATGGCCAACTGAGGCCAACTTACTAGCTGGCTCCAAAGTTGAGGCTCAGACTCCCGAAGGCACAAGGGTGGGGACACCTTCAGCTGCGCCCAGTAGCTCGAAGGGCTCAGGACCTCGAGGCTGGTCATCCGGGAAGGGTTCGTACGCATCTGCACTCAAGGCCAAGCAAACGGACTGGCATCTCGAGTTCTCCATGGACGACCACCCATTACCACTCGATCTCACGATCTACGGTGCTATCCACCAGCATGAGCTCCGCAAGAAAAAGGCAGGTTCGGGCTCAGCTCTGCCTCCCCATTTGTTATGGCAAGGTGTGTATACCATCAAGTTCAAGAAGGTCCCGGGACCTGCAGAAGGTAGTGGTGAGAGCTCGGAGCCGGTCACGCGGAGCCGCTCCCCGACTCCGTCCTTGTCTTCTCTTCCGGAAGATGCATCGCACGCAAAAATTTTACGCCTGCTTCGGGTCCTACATAAGTTGAACGTCGTAGAGGCCGAACGGCATCACCCGAATCGCAGCTTACCCGAATCGGCGTTCGTAAACAACAAACTGTCGGCCAAGTTGACGCGACAGTTAGAGGAGCCGATGATCGTAGCAAGGTAAGGTTCAACCCTTTCACCTGAATGGCTACCCAGTTCATAAGAGAAATAGCCAGTGCCTCCCTGATTGGGCCCTCGACCTACCTCAACATTTCCCCTTCTTGTTCCCATTCGCAACGAGATATAACTTTTTACAGTCGACTTCGTTCGGCTACGCCCGTCTGATTCTTAAATGGCAGAGCCAACAAAATCGCTCTCAGGACAGCTCGCGACGAGATGATGGCGTTGGCTTCCTCGGCCGACTGCAACGACAGAAGGTCCGGATCTCGCGAAAGCACATTCTCGAGAGTGCCATGAAGGTGTTCGAACTGTACGGCTCGTCATCTTCGATCCTTGAAGTGGAGTACTTCGAGGAGGTTGGAACAGGCTTGGGCCCCACGCTTGAGTTCTATTCATTGGTGTCACGAGAGTTTGCAAGGCGTGATCTAAAGATTTGGCGCGACGATGATCCGTTGCGGCCTGGTCCTTACGTCTTCCACCCGCGGGGACTATTCCCAGCGCCCATCAGCGCCGAAGACATAGCAAATGATGGGGATCCCAAGCGAACACATATAATCCGTGTCATCGGCCAGTTCGTGGCCAAGGCAATGTTGGATTCGCGGATCATCGATATGTCGTTTAACAAAGTGTTCCTCAAGCTAGCTCTAGGGGAAGATGTCCCCCTCACTATTGACACCCTAAAGGTGTGTGGTTGTTTAGATCCATAGTTCAGCCATTTACTGTGTGAAGCTTGTCGACGAGGATTTGGCGAAATCGTTGGAGAAGCTGAGGTCCATAACAACGTCAAACAGGCCCTTAGAGAAGGCAGGCCTTTTTTTTCTTTACAACGGTTGGCCTTTTTTTCTGACAAGGATGACAGCTACAGAGGCTGCTGAGGGAGAAAGTTGATGTCGAAGATCTGGCGCTAGATTTTACGATTCCGGGATATGACATTGAGCTCAGAGTAATGTCGTTTCCCGCCAAGATGTGGCCACCAATGCTGACTGCCTTTCCCTAGCCCAATGGCGGGAATACTGCGGTGACGTCAGAAAACGTTGAGGAATATATAACAGAAGTTATCGAAGCCATCCTTGGACAGGGCGCCAGGCTGCAGGCCAAGGCTTTCCGAGAAGGCTTTTCGAAAGTGTTCCCTATCAGCGACCTACAAGCATTCACTCTTGATGAACTGGTCATGCTATTTGGTAACGCTGAGGAAGATTGGTCCACTGACAGTGAGTGCGCCACCGGACCCGAAGCACAATTGTTAATTCTTGTTTAGCATTGAATGAGGCAATCAAAGCAGACCACGGATTCAACGTCGAGAGCCGGACAATACGGAACTTGATCGAAATTATGTCCGAATTTGACGCACCAACGCGTAGGCACTATCTTCAATTCCTCACGGGAAGCCCGAAACTCCCCATAGGAGGTCAGACCCTCGCTTTGCTACTTTTCGTGGTGTTCGTTTCATGTTCATGCCGGCGTGTCCTTACAGGCTTCCGTGGACTTAACCCGCCGTTGACGGTGGTGCGCAAACCGCACGAGGCACCGCTCAAGGCGGATGACTACCTGCCAAGCGTGATGACATGCGTCAACTACCTGAAGCTGCCCGAGTACAGCTCGAAGGCGGTGATGCTGGAGAAGTTGCAAGTGGCAATGAAGGAAGGGGTCGGGAGTTTCCATCTATCGTAGTGGCGGCAAGGGACAGTTAGGTGCATATGTGTGGTGTTGAATGTGCCCCTGGTAGAACAGCTTCCCAGTGTGTAATACCGTACGCCAATTTTTTTGTCTATTAGAATACTTTTTTTATTTACCCCGAGTCAGTGCTGAGTCAGCATCAGCAGCAGTCAGTCAGCAGCAACCCGACTGCAAACGATTGATTCTCTGTCAACCGCAACCAACAACCGCCATGTCCAAACACCATCCCGGTGCGTGCACTTTCCGTCAGACCGAGTTCTCAGCCCTGACACCCAAGTTTTAGACCTGATCATGTGCAGACGTCAACCGGGAATAGGCAAGTCCTCCCTCTCACCCCTCGTTGACAAACTATCGCCTGGCTGATCAATCATCACATATGTTACCCCCAGCCATCGGCCGTCTCTGTGAGAAATGTGACGGAAAATGGTGAGCGACCGATCCCTATTCCGTTTCCCCCCCCCCCCCCCCCCCCCCCCCCCTTGGACGAACAGCTCGCTTACTACGCTTTTCGTTTGTCTGTTGGAACAGTCCCGTATGTGACTCATACGTCCGTCCAGAAACGCTCGTGAGGATCTGCGACGAGTGCAACTTTGGCACGTACGGTGGGCGCTGCATCATCTGCGGATCTCCAGGTGAGGATCTCTCGTTTCGATCGCTCTCACCCGCAAACCCCCCCCCCCCCGCCACTGACTGTTTCTTATGATTGACGATGGACCGTGCCATCTCTCTCCGCCTTGCTCACGCACGTGACTCGTTATCAGGGATCTCGGACGCATATTATTGTGCCGAGTGTACGCGCTTGGAGAAGGACCGCGACGGCTGTCCGAAGATCGTAAACCTTGGGGCCAGCCGAACAGACTTATTCTATGAGCGCCGTCGTCTTGGTGCGTTCGAGCCCGTGCGCATGACTTGAATGTGTCCAACTGACCGTCTTTCAGGCTTCAAGAAGGGCTAGCCTATGTCATTTAATCTCCTTGAAAAATACTAGCACATCTTTGTGCGACCTAAATCCGACGAATCATGAGTACAAATGGACAACTACAATCATAACCGTGGCGACAACAAAGTGAGAGTCAGAGAATGTGTTGGTCATACTAGTCCTGTCGTGGGAGGTAGATGTTTGCGCGTAACACAGGTGGACTACCGTTTGCGTTTTCTAAGTCAGCAAAATGCCTGTCAGAAGTATAAACACGTCAATGAGGATATATAAAACGTGTACGGAACCGCGCACTGGAATGCTTGCATGTCGATGGGAGCTTTGAACACGAGGAAAACATGAGTATTGTCGTGGGTGTCGAGCGCTTCGCAATCCGCACAAAGGTCCTTAGCGCAGAAGGCGCAGCGGTACCACTTCCCGACAATGCGCCTCAAGTCCCTGTCGCAGAGTGCGAAAGCATGCGTGAGATCGCGAAGATAGGCTATTACAGTCCAATGAACAATGTGCAAATAGACGCAAGCGATAGTTACACGATAGTTACATACCTGCAGGATCCCCCGATGTATCTGCAGGACTGCCCGGCGGGGGTCCCACCGGAGTTCGATACCTATACAGGTAAAAGATCAGAGGTCTATTTGTGCATTCAAATGATTTCCCACGAACAAAAGGGGGATGATGGGAAATTCCGACTCTAGAGGCCTTGCCATGTCCACCGGCCGAGGGATTTTGAGGAATATGTGCATCGGGTCGTGGACCATATGTGACTTGATTTCGCAGTCTGAGCACTGTAGCGCCAACGTCGAGGAGCGGAAGTCGTAGAAGGCCGAGATAACATACCAAATTGAAGGAGTTGGGCAAGGAAGGACAGTTAAGGCACTGGTACCTGACACCGACGATGGGCTAGGAGACGTCAGAAGGTTGTCCTGCGGAGAGGGGACCAGAAACAAACCTCGGCACAAGAATTGCATACTTGGAGGTGGACGAAGTCTTCTTCTCCTTCCGCGAGATTTTCGTTGCCGTACAAAACGGTACCCGCGGACACTGAAGAGATGCTACTTGGACTTGAACGCGTCAACGGTGACCCACCGCGCAAATCTGCACGATCACGTCCGTGGCGCAGGCCGTGAGCACGTTGAGAAACGTGCTGTACCTGGTGCATGTTAAGCGGTATCGGTATCTATCCTTGATGGTCAACAGATGCGAGTGGAGATGGGAATCGCGAACATGAAGGCACCTTCAACATAATGTGGGAAGAATTGTGCCCGCCGTCCGACGCATCAAGATTGCCAGGCAAGCCGGCGGTCTCGCAGTTGGAGCAAATGTCAAGGTCTATCGTCGTGCAGTCGACACAGCGGAAACGAGCCCCAACAATGTCCTGTTGACAGCTATACTCACATCAGAAAAGAGGTATCCAAGGATCTGAAAAAAATTTCCCACTTGAAGCACTGGACGCCCGGATGCTTGAGAGCTACCGAAGGTGGGTATCAATCGGCAGAATACCATAAGATGTTACTCACATGGTTCATCAGCATTGTCACACGTTCCATCATCATTCAGCCTCTCTGAGTGACTGTGCGATTGGGAAGGGTGTGTTACTCTCATTTCCAAGAAAGGATGTATCGGATGAATGTTGTGCACATCGCTGGGCCAGACCACAACACATTAGAAAGACAAGGGCCTTAAGAAATGTGAACGCGCACTTGTAACAGGCACGACAAATCGGAAATCCGTCGCAGACAGCACATCTATAACGATATCCCGACAGTGACGATTGACACCCGGAGCATTGATCGGATATCCCTTCCTGTTCTGCTCATGTTTTGTGTACTCAACTCGTTCAGAACACGAGTTAAGGAGAGAGACACACCGATGTTCTGCCAACCATTGGAACCCCATGACTGGAACAAAAACGCATGACGCAACTCCCCCTTCCGTTTTGGAGCACTTCTGCGTGCAATTGCAAGCTCTTGAGGCGTCGGTGGTAATGTCGGAGAGGATGGACTCTCTACACTACCAGACAATGCGTGATGGAGGCCGATCTTTTGGAAGCACATAGCACAAAGCTCGTAGCCTACGCGAGTCGTTGGTGACGAAGATTCTGACGAGCTTGAAGGAACCAGTGTCGACTGGGAGCCAAAGTTTCTGTAGAATATCGTTTGTGTGGGCGAACTGGAAGGCAAAGCAGGTAGGGGTTTGAGGTTGGACGGGTGCGCGAGCGGGTCGGGAACGTTTGTATATGAGACGTCTGGGCTGCGATGCGCACGGGGTGGGTAGGCTGGCTCTTGCAATTTATGCTCAGTAGTGTTCTTATGATGGTAGCAATCGGGGGAGGCACGACCCCTGCCCATCCCCAAATCCGCAGCAGCTGCAGCAAGCGCAGCACGCGACTGGGGCTCCTTTTCACCGCAGGTGGTACATATGTACTTGATTTGATCGAGCACGCACCCACATCCTGAGCAGTCCGTTACCTCTTCTGGTACCAGAAGATCTTGGATTCCTATGTTATTACCTGCAAGGGTGAAATTGAGAAATGGTCCGATAATCGGAATATACTGCGGCCTACTGGATGGCATCACATTCACAATCTCGTATTCGAGATCGCCCGCAGAATCAGAGGATCCCGATCCAGTATAGGCGTAGTAATATTTTCCCCGTTCGTCCCTTTGAAGAAAAATATCCATGTTGGGATTCCTGTCGGATAATGGAGTATCTGTATTGAGAGAAAATGAATCGTTGTTAATGGAGGGTGACGCGCGGGGAGTGGCCTTGATCGGGAGAACGCTTTGATCTTGCAACCAGGTTTTCCCCAATTCGGTTTCAAGCATAGATCGCTGGTGAGTAAGACTGTGAGACTCCTCCTGCAGTCTCAGCTGCTCGAACACGCCAGGTAAGGACGTCTCGGTGTCCGATAGGCTACTATGGTTGCTCCCGTCGACCCGACCGTCTCCGTTTGTGCTCTCGGCTGTCTTTTCTTCTATGGATGTCGGACGTGAGTTAAAGTTGAAACGCCGGGACCGAGATTGTTTCATCGGTGGCTTGTCTGGAGTGGAACTGGACCCAGCGCGCGAAGTACCACTCCAAATTTTCCTGATCAAGGACGAGTCGCTCCGACCCTGCCGGAGAGCGCGCATGCCTTTCGAGCTCACCGTCACGGCATCGTCGTCCTGGGAAGAGGCAGAGAGCTCTCCCGGGATAAAAGAGGTTTGGCTTCCTTCAGGCGAGTCCTCCTCTCTACTGGCCAGTGAGGCGGTATCCGAGAGACTGGGGCCGTCGTATTCGGTCCATATTTCGACGTGCATGGTGATCCTGTGATGCCGCGAAGAGTTACGTGATGCTGATCCTGAGATGATGGAACCATCACCGCCGGAATTATAATAGTCGATAGCATCATTCAGCGAGGATTCGTTGTTGATGACCCACAGTTCTTTATCCTGGTCTTGCCATCTTATCGTGAACGGCACACCCAACTCGAAGCAGTCCTCGATCTGAGGAATGCAGTTTCAGTAAGAGAGGAGTGATCAAAGAGGATAGGACCTTCTCCTGGAAAACATCATATACGCAGTTCCGCGCAGACTGGAATGTGAGCTTCTTGCGGGTGGTGCGGTAGGTGCATTTAACAACCAATGGCTTGTCAGGTAGGTTGTGCCCTGAGGGGTCTGAAAAAATGGAGGGTCCGTTGTTCATCGCTGTGCAATAAGCCGGTTCCAGTGCCAGTGCCAGTGCCAGTGCCAGAGTGCCCAAGTCGCTAAGCAGTGCAGGCGTATTACCTGGACCGCAGCACGCTTCATCGATTACGTACGCCTTCCACGATCACGGGATCAAAGCCGACTACTTAATTAATTAATTAAGGTCCCGACGAAACGACACATCGCGCGTCGCCCAGTCAATAACGATTCGAAGACCACACCTCTAAAACCTCCACGTTGAGCAAAGTCGCGCCGCCATGCGCTCGTCTGACTTGCGTTGTGTGGGCGATAAAATCTTCCCTCGAATTCAGTCATAATTGTCTTTTTTTTAACCTTGGGCCCGCGGCCTCCTATCCAGGCCCCGCTCGGAACCATGTTACCAGTGACTGACCGGTTCCCATGTGCTGCGTTACGAATCAAGCACTAGCTACTGGTAAAAAATTCCACCCGTCGAAGAGGAAATACCTTCTTTATGTTTCACGAACCGATGCTTCGATGCTCAACGCCCGTCTTTTTCATCCTAGTCTACTATGTGTTCTCTATGTGCATCAGCATCAGGGTCACGTATGCCACTGATTGGAAGCATGTATTATGACAGTACCACGTTGCTTGTCGCAGCCATTAGCCCGACATCCGAGTCCAGCGGCTACCCTTGGTTATGGAACAAGGAATAATAATCGAATCCATTCGACTTTGAGAGTTCGCGGGATGCGTTGCAATCGACATCAGTGCTGCGGCGAAGTTGCCATCCAATGTTGATCGTATCCATCCTTCTGAGCGAGAAAAGCTCCGGTGCGAACAATCGTGCGTCACTGGAAACACAAAAAGGTAATCGCCCTCGATACCGGCGTGTATAAAGACGGAAGGTCAACCAGCTGAACTTGGGAGACCACGCCATCCGTCGCGCAATGAAATTGGCTCTCGCTCTCGTCTTCATCTCGGCCGTGGCTGCTGCCTCGCACGGGCACGGACATGAACACAGAGGTCGATGCGAGAACTACACGACCAGCACCAGGTCAAACGGATCGAACGAGTCGACTGGTTGGCGGCAAAAACCACATGGCCGAGCGTCCTTCACGGCTTACAACGGATGCCAATATCCCTGTAAGCTCCGCTCCGCTCCTTTATCTTCAGTTTTCTCCGCCAGATGGGCGCACGCTGAGCGGAAAGAGCCTCTGCAGCATGCGGAATAAGAATGAAGTCCGGGTACACGGCTGCGGTCAACACGCTTTCGTTCGGCGCTGACGACGGTGCTGGTGACGCTTGCGGGCGATGCTTCGAGATAACCCCGACTTCTGATCCTTACACACCCTCGTACAAGGGCCCGTTCGGGAACACCATCGTGGTAAAAGTGACCGATCTGTGCCCAATCACGTCTGGAAACAACGCATGGTGCGGCCAGACGATCTCCCACCCTCGGAACCAACACAACATGTCCATGCAGTACGCGATTTCCCTTTTTGTTGTCTATTTCGTGTGATATGAACGAAGAAAAAAAAAACGATCGCAGCTTTGATTTGTGCAATGACTCGGGTTCCTCGTCAGCATTCTTCCCTGGTCGACGTGGCGCGATGCTTGGCACCTACCAAGAAGTTGACTGTCAGGCGTGGTCCGGTGCTTCGGGTGACACCCTCTGGAATGGGGCTTGCCTAGCCAGAGAAACCGCTGCACTCTGGCCATCGCATGCATGTGGAAACAGAGGTGCGAAGCATTCACTTGCCTGCATCATGATGCCTTTGGTTATTAATGTGTACTCTAGGCACCCCGCCCAATTGAATGGATGAAATGAATTTGCACCGCGCGACAGAGAACATTGTGCGTCACGTGAAGAAGAGACGTGGGAGATGAACCAGTGTTCAAGTATACCCCAAGAGAACGTGGAATGTGATTTCGTACGTTCGGCGGGATGGGGAGTCGCTAAATATAATCCCTAAGAGCCCAGCAGACGCCGGATCACCTCTGGGTTCATTTTCGGCCACTTGTACACGCTTTGGAAGCTAAGCGAAAATGAAAAAGTTGGATCACCAGAACAACTCACCCTTGGTAAGGAGTTCCGTGATTGAACAGCGGCTGCGCCAACAGCCCGCGCCAATTTTCACGCCAACCGTGGTCATAAATGCGGTGGCTGATTGGGATCGGATAGATGCGTTGTGTACCGTGAGGCTCGGGGCAATTCTCCGGCACTGCAGGAGCACTTCGGACAGCAGAGGTGTATGCGAGAGAAGCCGGTGGGTGTGAATACGGGATGCAAATAAAGCGGCTGGTGGATGCGGCCGTCCTTCCCGGTCGGGGCAAGCGGATCAGGACAGTGTCCATTGTGCGCTGACCTTTGGTCACATTGACGGCAACAACAACTGTCATGGACTGAAATGGATGGCGCACGTTAAATTTTTGATCATCCTGAGATATTCAAAAGATACGCACGATGGCAAACAGCCAGAACAAAATGCCAATCCCAACGAGGATTACCATACGGGCGTGCGGTTGTACCACGAGAGAACCACTGAGCCACGAGGCTTCGGGGATGCGCCGCTCCCGTAGGGTGCGAAAGCCGAGTAGGGTGCCGATGGCCCAGCGTCCGGGAGGGCCGCCACATAAGATCCAAGAGTACGGGCGACTCCACCAAATGTTCGTTGCCCAGGCATCCGCATGGGATGCCGCCAGCGCGGCAGTTATGTGCCTCTTCAAGATTGGCAACACCGGCAGGCTAGCAAGAGGTACGGTAACAGACGTCAAGACAAGCAAGGCCAGGAAGGCTTTCAGTCGACCCGTGGTAACGCAGTTTCCTAGCTTGCATGACATGGCGTCGACACATGAAAGGGAGGGTTGCTGGGCCTCGCTTACCCAGGGACAATGATGATCAAATCCTATGCGGCATGTGCCACACGTGGAACAATGATGGGTTCCGGGTGGCTTCCAGCGCAAATTACAACCATCTTTGACACAAAAGTCAAGGTTTCCATCTGAGCGACATTCGTAAGGCTCTGTAATCCATTGTAGTGTGGGTGCAACGTAGTCAGGGACGCTATGAGTAGCACGGTTTGAGCAATTGTGAAGATATACAATAGCGAGACTTGGGAAGAGCATTCCCATTGCTGCCATGTAAACCACTGAATGCAGAGCAATGCGCAAGGATGAGTGCCGCACTGGTCTGTGCATAGTTGAGCTGACCTGCGGCAACGTGGCGTTGCTCACGGCGGACTAGCCATCCAACTGCAAAGGGAAGACCGAGTTAAAGACGAAAGGTAAAGTAAGGGGTGAAGTCCCGGACAGACCGCCAACTTCTAGTAAAGATGTGTAGCATCCGAAGCTTGGTCGAGGGTTCGAGATTAGGGCAAGAATTCAGTTCGTTCGCGGGACAATAGACGCACCCGATGACGACGATGACGAGGACCTGGATACCGGACTCAATGGCAGGCGTGACGCGTCTTCGGCAGTCATGATGCGGTTGCATTGGACGAGAGTGCAGAGAAGACCTGACGGATGGAGGTGTTGATATACACAGGTGGGCATGGGCATAAAGATCGTCCAGTCTTTGTGCAGCAACGGAGCTCGGTTGCGGTGGTTGATTACGTCAGGGGCGACTTGAACGCCAGCGCCAGGGAGAGTTGGCAGCGGCAGGACTGGACCTGGACTGGACTGGACTGCGCTGCGCTGGCTGGGCATCACAGCGCAGTTGACCGGAAACTGACGCCCTGGAAACATCTTCAATCATTATGATTTGATTCCACGCTGCGTGGCCTTCTTAATCTTACCACAATCCTCCATCATCTCTCGCTCCCTCTCCTCTCCAAGATGCTCTCGTTCAATGCCCCCACTCCACCTTGGCAAATGTCCCTCCTTGCCGCCGCACAGCAACGCAGGGGACGACGTGTGGCTCTTCGCGGGCACGCGGCAAGTGAGGTGGTACCCCGCTTATTCCTCACGGATCTCTTCACTGCACGCGACGAGACACACCTGACCAGCCTCGGGATCACCCACGTTCTCTCGGTCATTGAGCGTCCGCCACTGCTCCCGCAGACGTGCTCGCTCCAGACGCTGCACATCCCATTAACGGACAGCTCAGATGAAGACATCCTGGCGCATTTCCCGGCCACCACCACCTTCATCCGCAACGCGCTCGCGGAGAGCCCTGATTCGCGCGTCATGGTCAGTGTCCGATGTGGCTCCGTCTGTTTGCCGCCATCCCGTTCTCGAACATATATCAATCGATCGCTTTCCTTTCAGGTTCACTGTCTCATGGGCATCAGTCGAAGTGCGACCGTCGTTTGCGCGTATCTGGTCGCCACCATGAGGATGACACCAAACGAGGCGCTCGCCACCGTCCGGGCGAAACGGGGGATCGTGAGCCCGAACTCAGGGTTCCTGAGACAGCTGGAGGATTATGCTGCCCAGGTGCAAGGGGGGAGAGGACGAAAGGCCGTGCAACGCTCGGCTAAACTTGAGGCGATTCGGAAGCTGACTAGAGGCTCGCAGAAAGATCTCGGCTCGAACGCTGCGTTGATGATCATCCCTCCCTCTTCGCGCCGATGTAGTAGCGTATAACCGTGACCGATATTACTTTGTTATCATAGGTTGCTCTCATCCATCACTTGACCGGTCTTCGCACTTGGGTCAATCAATGACCTTGTTAGAGAAATTTAATATGTGTTGACAGTTGCCGACGAAATGTTGTGATTGATCCAGCAAAGATGGGCCCGATTGATCGTTCAGTTCCAGGCTTCGCTCTCCCTGAACCCGCCAGAGTCATCATGACTCGACACCCACTGTACTCCATCAGATCTGGTGACTCACTTCCCTTTCGCGCAATCTCATCGCTTCATGTCAACGATCGCAGCCCGCACTATTTCCGTCGATAAGCAATTTAAGGACTTCTGGCGTCCTTGCGTTCGCGTAACAATGTTCCCTCTCATGAGCTCCGAGGCGGCTTTCCTCGACTCACCCATCTATCATCAGTATCATCACGCCCTCCTATCCTCTGCAGAACAACCGGAGATGAGACCCGACCGCTCTGCCAATGCGGCCGCGACGAAGACGAACAAACGAGTCGCCAGCAAGGTAGCGCCGCGCCTCTACCTGACCTGCCTCGCGACCGCCAGAGACGCGACCCAGCTGGCCAACCTCGGAATCACCCACGTCGTCTCGGCCATCGAGGACGCGCCGACGTTCCCGTCTTCCCATCCGCTGCGCACGCTGCACGTCTCCGTGTCCGACTACGACGGTGAGGACATTCTCAGCCACCTTCCCGCCACGACGTCTTTCATCCGCGGCGCGCTCGCAGAGAGCCCGACCAATCGCGTGCTGGTGCGTGCGGCCAGCGCGGCCTCATGCCCGTCTCTCTTTTTGATGCCGACGAAAACTTGAACTCGACATAGGTCCACTGCTTCATGGGCATCAGCAGGAGCACGACGGTAGTCGTCGCTTTCCTTATCGCGACCACGAACATGACTCCGCGCGAGGCACTGGCCGCTGTCCGGTCCAAACGGGCGATCGTGCGCCCCAATCGCGGCTTCATGTCCCAGCTGCAGGAGTACTATACGAAGTCTTCCAACTCCTTACAAGCCGAGCTCACCGACGAGCCGCCAGAAAAAAGCGATGGCAAGCGGAGAAAGAATCTAAAGACGCCCTGGGGCCATGGCATATGGTCTCCGAGACGTGCGAGCGAGAACCGCGATGGCAACGCCCAGACCGCAGTGAACTCCTTGCTCTCGCTTATGCCCCAACCAAGTCTTGGAGGACGAGAGTCCTGGAAGTTCGAGAAGCACATATTTTGAATCTTTTTTTTTTTTTCTGGTCATGGCTACACTATCTTACCTGCCGGTCTGCAATTTACCAACCAGCAGGCCGTAGGATGTTCTTCGCAGCCCTCCACGGCTGGACGACTGGAATATTCGTTTTCAACCCGGCTCATAACAGGACGAACGCCTGAGACAGACTGCATGGGCAGGTCAACCTTGCGGACAAAAAAAGCACTCCAGTTTGGTGCTAACCCCGGAAAAGGTACTTTTGCCATTTCGTATGTATGGAGGTTCGATGCTCGTCACGACATGGGTGTCCATTATACTTATCATGCATAGATCACGGTTCTGTTTGATTATCATTGTATATCATGCCATGTCATCCTCCATTATCGATCGCAGGTTGTCTTGGGGTCACTGCGAACCCCCACCCTTGCGCCATAGACGGAAGGATATTTCGACAGCTACGCCCAAACACCCAAATATGTCTATCAGTCTCAGCGTTATCGGTTCAGACATCTGCACTAGATTTGGACTTGCTGAGCGGCGACGAGGACGAAATCCTTGCAATCTCTGAACTCGGAAGTCAGTTAGGGCAGCGAGCCTCGACAATGCGCGCGCAAGTACCGCAATCGGGGGACAGAGATAATGCAGATAACCAAGGCGATCAAGAGAGGAAGCTGGTGCTTCCTAACTTTGTAACTTAGATCTTGTGGCGAATCAGCCATCCGTACTAGCACAGCACAAGTCTAAGTGGCAGCCGACCGCTGCTACTACTGAATCTCTCTGGCTCAGGCCTCACCTCTCTGGTCGCTTTCGGACCATCCTCATTAATTCCCTCTTACCTCCTGCAATATTACAAGCAGATGAGGAATGACTTATTAAGCGCCCTCTTCGTTCCTCCTCGCCCTCGCCGAGTCTTCCAGGCGACTAGGGACACTCAGGCTGGCGCCAACAAATGCACGCTTGGGCCCCTCGGCCTCTCGAGCGCAGAAATGTTTTTGAAGAGGTTCAGATCATGATCAGAGTGACCACAGAAATGTCCAATGCAATCATACCTCATCTTGTTGATTAGGGATGCCGAAGTTCGATTCAGAACCTGGGTTTGAATCTGGACCTCTGGTTCTGGTTCGGTCCGGTTCTGGTTCTGTCTTTCATCAGTAGGTTTGGTCACAGGTTCGGGGCCTCCAGGATCTATATGAACTTGGTTTGAATGAGTTCAAACTGAGAACCTACACCTATGAATGACACAGGGCTTTCAAGCCACAAAAGTTCAAGTTGGGATTGAATGTAATATAAATTTCCATCAGTGCCTGTAATAGTTTGACCATTCGAGTAATTGAAGAAAATCCTTTTCTCCTTATTCCCTCCTATCATGGCTTCTGAGAACTGTCCTGGAGGTGCTGATGACTGCCCATATCATTCCATGCAGCCTATCGACACAAATCTTTATATCATCTCGTCTATTCATTGTTCATTTTAGACAATGATATAAATGAACGTTAAGACATTGGATTAGGTCCGTGAACGAGACATCCTCAAACCACATTACCAATTACTACCACCACGTTCAGGTTTATGTGCAGCTCCAGGCGTCGTGCGAATCTTCCTTCCAGACACCGTGCGAGCTGGGTGACTTGGTCCGTAGTTCCGTATATAGTCCCATATGCGCTCTTCGTCCGTGGCGACTGGCGTGTTCGGTGGGGTGTATCCATCTTTTTGTGAATTTCCAATAGTTGCCCCGTTGTGCGTTACCCCTTTGTGCTCAGTCCCAATAGATGGCCTATTTGGCCCAGTAGTATCCCCTGTTCTAGTAACCAACCACTCTGGTGGATACTGAGGTTGATAGTGGAGGAACCCCTCCGTGCTGAAGGCCTCGTCAGGATTTCCAGACCCTGAGTCGTTGCCAGTCCAAAAAGTGCCACCTCGACGGGGGGGATCCACTGATCTTTTGATCGGATTGGCTCTAAAATGTAAAGTAAGCTGATGGATGCAAAATAGACCTCGAAGAGGTGAGCTCACCTAACCGAGATTAAAGGAAGCGAGAAGGACGGGGCAACGCCAATGGCGAGGCAGATAAAGGCAAGGACGGTGAAAATTTGCATTGTTATTATGAGGGGGATCGTCTTTTGAAAATGAGAATCGTGGACGTCGTTGAGGTTGAGGGAGAGCGGTGGAGAAAATACTGTTGGTAACCAGTACCAAGAGTGAAACAAAGAGGAGCACTCCTGGAGGGCATTGGGAATCCAGGCATTGGCTCTTATACGCCCTAGTGAGTCCGTTCTTGTAGATGCCCGACAGTGAATCCTCCGATGAGGATCACCTTAGTCACCGATGGCTTGTGATGACATTGGATTTTGATAGCTAGATTGATATTTCCGGTCTTGCACGCTTGAAAGCAGTGAGCGCATCAGGATGAGTAGGGATGTGCAGGGCCTGGCTCAGCTCAAAAGCCCCGGCTTGGGCTTGGTCTGATACAGCTAAACTCAGTACAATTGTCAACGAGGACCAGGTACTCTCAAGTCACATCAGTCACAGTGCCATTTTCAAAGTCTGATTCGTCCCTGTGAATCCATGAAGACAGTTGAGGCAGTGGGCAAAGTTCCATCAGGAAAATCCAAGATTTGCTTTGCAATGCTTAAGCATGGTGCTTAGCAATGCTTCTAAGCACTGCTAAGCATGCTAAGCTAGGTCTCCTCATGAATTTGCTTAGCTGGGCTGCTTATCTGGCTTATCCTTGGGCTTGCTTGGGCTGCTTATCTGGGCTTATTGTCTGGCTTATTTGGGCTTAGGCATGGCTCTATGCTGTCATTTAAGTGTGTCAAGCATAGTAAGCAGAAAAAGTCCAAAAGCAAGCTAAGTGTTTTAAGCATTTTTCAAGCATGTAAAGCACATATATTTGGTACGGTAGACACTCCATAGCGCGCATCAATCCGTTCAGTTCATACTTGCAAAAACGGAAGGTTCATTTTCTAAGAGGTCCCTGATGTCGATCGTTGTTATAAGTCAGAAGCGTGATGGCGGCATTACAGGAAACGGGCATGAAGTAAGGGCAGAGCCGACTAATGGAGGCCGACCATCTCATTCTCGGTCCATGGTCCAGGTCTGCAGCTGTCCCACACCAACATCGTTCATGCGGCCATTTGCGATGTACGAGCGTAACATGAAATGAACAGGGAAGAGACACTACAAGCCTTTATTGTGATTCTGCAGCCCTCTTCCGCCTAACGTCACGCTCCTCGGCAATCGTAAGCTTGGTACCCTTGCCCTTTGGAAGCGAGACCCAGGGCTTTGACCCCTGGCCAATGACAAAGATGTTAGTTATCCTACATGTGACACATCATTCAGCAGCTTATTCCTTTCGGTATAAGGATGCGGCTAACCGTGTCGCGAAAGTACGATCCAATGCATCCTTCACGTGTACAATGTCATAGTCACCAATGTGCTTCTCGCGATGGACGATAACGCCCGCGCGACCCATGTTACGACCTCCCGTGATCATAACCAAGTTTCCCGTATCGAATTTTGCGACGTCGGTGATCTTATTTTGGGTAAGGTCAAACCTGACGGTGTCGTTCACCTTAATAACAGGATCGGGATAACGAATCGTACGCCCGTCGTGAGTGACGATATGGGGGACGCCCCTATTGCCGAGAGCGACCTTTTTGACCTTGAGAAGCTTGTAGGCTGCCTCCTCAGCGGTGATCCGGTGGATAATGAAGCGGCCTTTGACGTCGTAAAGCAAGCGGAAGTGCTCGCCAGACTTCTCAATGGAGAGTACATCTACCAAGCGTCAGGTTCATCGAGTGGGATATGATAAGTAATCGTACCCATGAAACCAGTCGGATACGTGTTGTCAGTGCGGACCTTGCCATCGACTTTGATCAGGCGCTGTTGAACAATGGAGGTGACTTCACGGCCAGTCAAGGCATACTTTAGCCTGTTGCGGAGGAAGATGGAAAGAGGAAGTGATTCTCGGAGTTTATGAGGACCGGGGGAAGGACGAGGAGCCTAGAAATACGTAGTACCTGAAGGAAACGCGAGGCGGTAGGAGATAAGAACGCACATATGTACCACTCAGTTTGTCAAGCATCCATGACGAGGGCGCGGCGAGACGCTTGAGATGTTTTCTGGGTCCGCGTACCTGTAAGGCGGTAAGGTTAGTATCACAACGCAACAAGACAAGCCAGTCATTGACTATGGGAGGAGGATTCCATCCAGGCCATTGGGAAAGCATCCACCCTTTTTATCATCCATCCACAAGATTCAACGCTTCCCAACTCAGCCCGAGGATTTACTATAACATAACGGAGGGGAAAACCGACCATGATAAATGTCTTGAGGGGTGGAACGTTGTCGAGAACGGCGACGTTTTTGAATTCGCTTGCAAGGTGGCGTCGACCGAAGGAGTCTACCCCGTGGGTAAAACTCCACTTTAGGGCAGGCATTACTATGCACGTGACTGAACAGACGTAATTTGAATTACTAGGATCGTGTAGTGTGTACGGTACGAAGGATGGCCTAACGGTGATCATTTGCTGCCCTTCGTAGCTCGAAGAACCATGCTCTCCAATGTGATGGCCTGGTATTCGCCGTCCTCGTCAGGTGCCCATACAGCGTCGTCGAGGACATATACAAGAATTCCACCCTTCCCATCCGCCGTTGGAGAAACGCGAAACAGTGGCATACGTGAACGTTCATGGACGCGGCCAGCCGGCAAGAAAATGAGATTATGCGTCGTCGCAAAGTCCTCCACAATCGAACGGAAGGTGATCTCCTGCACGCGTGCCGGTGGATTTTTCGTGGTCCCACCCTTTGCTGCCGCGACAGGCGCAGTCGTCGGCGTCGCATTTCGGTGATGTCTTGGGCGGGGTAGCTTCGTGGGCGCATCGGGACCGAGCTCGATGGACATATTCATGAGTTGTAGTCCGCGAGTGAAGCCGTCGCGCACAGCGGGCAGTGCGAGAATATCTTCGGAGAATACGCCTTTCCAAAACGCGTACCACTGTGCTACCTCGTCAAAGTTCGGGCGCGGCTGTACAAGCCAGATGTGTAACACATCCAGCCACTTGGGAAAGAATTCAGACGCGAGTAGCGACGCGAAGATGGAACCACGTAAGAGAGGTGCCCATGCGAGCACCCGCTCGAGCGGAGTCATGTCTTGGGAGCGCGGGTTCACGCGGAACTCTTCGCGGAGTGTAGAGCCGAGCTTGGGAACGACGTATTTGAGTGTCATTGTATCCCAGTCGCCTACGCTGAAAACCTCACGCCAGGCCGCGAGATCATCGGGGACGCCTTCTGCAATATCCCATCCCCGGAGGAGGTATTTGATTTTACGCCGTGCGTCGCCCAGAAACTCTTCCATACGTAGGCCGACGTGGGGCAGCCACGGAAACACCAGCGCCTTCAGCGGGAAGTCTGAACGACGCACACTCCAGTCAGCCACTGCTTTTGAGACCTTTGGGAGAATGAGTTGGTCGAGGAAGTTATCGCGAATGAAGGGAGGAAGAACAGTCGACCAGGCCTCGTACAGTTTTACAGCCGGTTGGGGAGTGCGAGGGTCCCAGTCGTTGTTGATGAATGAGCGGATTTTTGGCAACCAGATGTTCCACAACAGGCTTTCAAACGGAGTCATGGGTACATCTACCTTTGGCAGGGGCACAGGGAATGCGCTGACTCCGAACAAACTAACTTGCGTATCTGGAGGCCGCTCGTCACGATCTGCGAGTTTTAGGACTCGCCTCCAGAGCCGAAATGTCGAAAGTAAATTTTCGGGATCCTCCAACGGATTCCATTGCGAAAGCAACCGTCGTACCTGATAAATAATAAGCACTGATACTGAATACCAGCGACAGTCGCACGTACGACTGGTGCTATAGCAGCCACGACGATCTCATCCAGTCTATACCTATCAAACTCTGAAGAGAATTGAGACAGAAGCTTGTGAAAATGTGGTGAGAACGGTTCAAGTGAGGCTTCGTAATCTGACACCTGCTGCCTGGACAGTGTTTGGATGTCATCGATCACGAGTTGAACTTGTTTCATACGAGTGATAACTTGACATGCTAATTAGCATTCAAGGGCGTCCGTTTGAATGGAAGGACGTACGTTCTTCCTCCTCGTCGATCTTCTTCCTCAGTCTGGCTTGCTCGTCTTGGAGAGCCTGTCTTCTCCTTTGAATTTCCTTCGCCTCACGTGCGAGGCCCTCTAAATCCCTTGTTGCAGCTTCGGCAATGAGTCTGACGTTGTGTCGAACTTCCGGCATACGAGTAGAATCGGTAGACGGCGTCCATGAGGCGATAGACACTTCCGCCAAAGATGAGACCTCGCGGGGCTAAGACGACAAAAATGAGTAATCTGCTAGTCTCGGGATAGAGAGAAACGTACCGTTGCACCCGTGGCATCGATTATAATCCCAATCCCAGAAGGTCCAGCGGGGTCCTCCCCAACCTCAGCAACGATCTGTTCGTAGGTCTTGTGCTCGATTTTGGTTTTGATCTTCTTTGGTCTCTTCCACGCGTCTGATCTCTTATCCGCCTTCTCTTTGCCCTTTGTCGTTTTCTTTTTGCGTTCTTCATCTTCGTCATCGCTGACAACCTCACCACGGCGACGCGCCTCCGCCTTGGATTGTTCAGTGCGCTCGCCGAAACCTCTGAAGGCGATACCCATATTCTTCGGACGTAATTTCGTCTCTACCGGGACGACAATACCACGACCCTCCGTGCCGAGACCAGTGCCAGATTCCCAACCCATCTTTGCAAGCATGCGCGCACCGAACGAGTTCTCGATCTTGCGAAAGTGCACGCTCTCTGCTGCGGAGAGACTTGGCCTAGGAGGCGGTGGCGCTGAGGGCGCACCATTCCTGACGAATGCGCGCTGTGGATGTGAGCCCCGACCAAACGCAGAAGGAAGGCCTCTGAGAGGGGTGGTGTCCTCGGGCGCCGGAGGAGCAGGGGAAGGTGAATGTAAGCGAGAAGGCGTTGAAGGGATGGAGACTGCAGCGGGGCGAGACGCGCCAATTCCGCTTCTCGTGAAGCCAGAGAATGTAGTTGGGGGGTGTGAGCGAGATGCGCCCAGTCCCAGTCCACCGAAACGTGGTCGCTGCTCTTCCTCATCATCGACCTCATCTCGGACGCGCGGTGAGGGCACTCTGGACGGTTCTGTGTCTTCCTCGTCGTCGTCGTCGTCACCATCATTGTCGTCGTCATCATGGTCAGTACCATCTGCCCCACTCGCTTCAGCCTCGCCCTGGCCGTCCTCATCTTCTCCGCTATCACCTGAGGACCCGGAGCGGTGCTCGCGCCCAATCACAACCTCCGGTATGTCCATGACTTCGGACTGATCGAGCTCAGGTTTACTAGCCGTCGTGTTGCTCGATACGAAAGCCGGTGCTTTAGCCCAGTCATGCCGCGGAGCTGGCTTGCGACTGCCTCCGAAGCCCTCATCTTCACTGTCCTCGTCGCCGTTTTTTCGCCGCTTCTTCCGCTGATATGGGTCGTCGTCATCAGCAAATTCATCGTCCGAACCGCCTGAGGAGTCCGAGATACCATCGTCCATGAAACCGCGCTTTCTGCGAGCCATAGAGGGTGCAAATCAATAGTAGAGATCACACAATGAGTCACTTTTGGTCACGAGTGAAGGAAACATGAGCAATACAAGCGGGATGAAACTCGTCAATGTAAAAAATACACACCTTTGCTATACAAAAGGCCAATGGCGACAATCAGAGAGATAGGAATGAGAAGAGACAAAAGAAGGGCCTGGCCGGGAATTGAACCCGGGACCTCCTCCAGATGACTAGAGAACCCTAAGAAGGAATCATACTACTAGACCACCAGGCCAATACTGGCACTAGAAAGCAAAGTGAATACAAGTTGACTCAGCTGCTACAAATCGGGAAGCTGACGCGTATTGTCGCGATCCACCGACTTGTTTTCAGACTCTATGGACGCATCATCTTCAAGATCTACGAGGCCATTGGATTCACAACGAGTGGAGGCCCTCAGTGCCTATCGTGATGTCAGTCGCCCCTTTTCTTCACAGTGCTCAAAATCCACTCACGCGCGCTTCAATTGCAGAAAATGCAGGCACATGAGAACATAAGTGAGGCCTTGAAGAATCGTGCGTACTAGACGAAATTTTCGCCGCGTCGTCATTCTCACATGATGCTCAGTGCGGTTTTCAATCAAAGACTTGCAAAAAGACTATAAGAAGACGGAGGAGGATATCAAGGCCGTACAATCGGTCGGCCAGATCATTGGCGAGGTCATGAAGCAGCTGGACGATGAGCGCTGTGCGTGTAGCTCGTCTCGAACATCGCATTGTGCTCACCAACGTCTACCGTCAGTTATTGTGAAAGCTTCTTCGGGACCACGCTATGTCGTCTCCTACCGACCCGCCCTTCCCGCAACCAAACTCAAGGCTGGAACGCGCGTCAGCCTCGACATGACCACCCTCACCATCATGCGCATCCTCCCACGAGAGGTAGACCCCATGGTATACAAGATGAGCCTCGAAGATCCAGGCGGTGCTACGTTTGCAGGCATTGGCGGTCTCAATGAACAAGTCCGCGAGCTGCGCGAGGTGCCAATCCACCTCAGCCGTGCACGTAGCTCAACCGATTGACACCGCATCTCTCCCCCCAGATCATCGAACTTCCCCTCCTCAGCCCCGAACTTTTCCAGCGCGTCGGCATCAAGCCCCCAAAAGGTGTGCTCCTCTATGGCCCGCCCGGGACGGGCAAGACGCTGCTTGCCCGCGCGGTCGCCGCGACCCTCGAAACCAACTTTCTCAAGGTGGTCTCCTCCGCCATAGTAGACAAGTACATCGGCGAGTCGGCGCGCGTGGTGCGCGAGATGTTCGGCTACGCGCGCGACCACGAGCCCTGCGTCATCTTCATGGACGAGATCGACGCCATCGGCGGTCGGCGGTTCTCTGAGGGCACTAGCGCGGATCGCGAGATTCAGCGCACGTTGATGGAGGTCTGTCCCTATTCGTCCCTATCGTGCTCCTCCGCCAGACCGCAAGCCGGAGCAACGCTCTGACTGACTGACTGACTGACGCGCACATGCACGCGTACACAGTTATTGAATCAGATGGACGGCTTCGATTCTCTCGGGCGCACAAAGCTCATCATGGCGACCAACCGACCGGACACGCTCGATCCCGCACTGATGCGCCCCGGTCGGCTCGACCGCAAAATCGAAGTGCCGCTCCCGAACGAGCAGGCTCGACTCGAGATCCTCAAGATACACGCGGGGCCCGTGAACAAGCACGGCGAGATCGACTACGAGGCGATCGTCAAGGTGGGGTTTTTCTCTTTTTCTTGCCGTTTGCTCTTCCCATGACGTTCCGACCTCCTCATCGTTGGGCTGACCGCGCCGTTAGCTTTCGGACGGGTTCAACGGTGCAGATTTGCGGAACGTCGTGACGGAAGCGGGCATGTTCGCCATTCGAGACGACCGGTAGGGGTCATTCATTTCTCCACGGTGCACAGAATCTTCTCACCCGGCCTTTCTCCCTTCAGGGAATATATCCAGCAAGAGGACCTCACAAAGGCAGCGAGGAAGGTCGGCGAAGCAAAGAAGCACGAGAGTAAGCGCACGTTCGTGTACGGCGGACGCGTTTCTGATCGTCACCACCACCGCAGCCAAACTCGACGTATCAGCATAGACGGGCTGTTCCTGTTCCTCCTCCCGCTCTCATTCCCTCCTTACACTGTAACCATCGACGATATGATATCACCGCACTGCACTGCGCCCGTCCGAGCAAGCGTAACTACAACGCTCACTTTATCAGAACCCATAGCTAGCGTCCATCCTTGAAAGGAAGAAAAAAAAAAAAAAAGTGCCAACGGCAATAATGACAAAAAATAGGTGGGTGGGGAGGTATATCCGACCAAAAAAAAAACTCAGAGGCCCAAAATCCTCCACCTCCTCTTTTCCTTCTCCGTTTCCTTTTCCTTCCCCGTCTTCTCCTTCCCGTTTGTCGGCGACGGCGTGTGGGACGAGTCGAACGACACCGTACTGCCCGTGAACGAAGGACCCGGCGATGGCCGCGCCGCGTTGCGCGCGCTCGAGCTCTTGCCCAGTAGTGGCGCCCGATGTTTCTGTTGTGGCTGTTGCTGCTGCTGCTGCTGCTGCCGCTGTGGTGGTGGCACGTCGCGCGTAAAGTACCGCTCGTCGTAGAATGCCTGATACGGTCGCGCGCCACGCAGCTCTCTGAGTCCGTTGGGGATGGCGCGCGAGCCTGCGCCGCTGATGTCGAGCACTTTGAGGTCGTCGATGAACTGGCGCGGCGTCAGCGTGTGCGTCGATCCTATGCGCCATCCGCCATCAAAAAAAAAAAAAAAAAAAAACATCAGCCTATCGCGTCGATCCGTCAGCACAAAGCCACAGGCCAGGTCAGTCGCACCGATAAAGACGTCCTTCCCGAGCTGGCCCGACAGCTTGTACGCCTCGCGCATCTCCGAGTAGGTCGTCCCACCCGCGACGAACACGAGCAGCCGTTGGCGCGTTTCGGCCGGCGCTCCGCCCGTGCGCGCCGTGCGGTGCCAGTTCGGCTTTGCGCTCCGCAGCGACGTCGTGTGTGTTGGCGTCGGCCGCGCGCTTGATGCGGCGGGGGTAGCTTGGGGATGGTCCTTGACATAGGGAAAGCCGGTGGCATCGAGCTTGCCGGAGACTTGATCCTGTGAGTGAGGGCGTGAAGCGCGGCCCGCAAAGAGAGAGAGGGATGGAGAGGTACCTCGATGACTGTGCGGAGAAGAGGTTTGTATCGAGAAAGCTCATACTCGTCTTCGCTTGACTCCTTGTGTCTAAGACGTCGCTTGAGGTCCTTGTCTGCTGGTACCTGCACCCAGATCTCTTGAGCACCTACGGAAGAGAGGTCTCGGAGTGCGCACTCTGTTGATCCGCACGCCCAAGTGCACGAGAGCGTTCACGGCGTCCATCTCGGGCCGCGTCAATCGCGCGTGCTGGTACAGCCGCCGCCGGTCCTCGTCTGGCACGCCTTCCCGGTACTGGATGTACAGCGCGATGATGCGAACTTTGTTGGAGTTACTGTCACAGACATGATCATGGGAGCTGCAAATATGTTTCTGCCTATGACATACATGACTTCTCGACTGTCCAGGAGAGGCACCATCTCCTCGACTAAGGTCTTTGGCGTTTTGCCTTGCGCTGTCAGGCCCGTTGAACAGTTCTAGGTGCGTGTGTCCTATGAGGAACCAGCCACCGAAAAGTTCCCCGTCCAGGAGGCTTACCTGCTCGACAGTTGCCACAACCGTCAGTTTGTCGCGTTCGAAGATGTCCATGCACTCCTGTGCCATACTCAAATGCAAAGAAAACTATGGTCATCCAGTCAGTAATCAGAGCCGTGCACGCTCCACGCGCGTTCTGCTGGCGCACCTTTTCCCTCTGTTCCTGATATTGGGGTAGGCTGGCCAGCATATCCTTCATATCATTGAGCGTAGCAGCGCCCTCCCTGTGCAAGTGAATCCAACACCTACTTCGGCGTGTAAAAGAGAGCAGAGCGCACCCCTTGAAGCCCGCATTGTCCGTCATAAACTTGTTGAAGTCACCCATGAGCTTGTCGATCGCCTCCCGCATGTGCATATGCCGCACGTCGGTCCATACCGAGTCCCCGTCCGACAAAGTCGCGGTTTTATCTTCGTACGCGCCAACCGAGGACTGGAACTTGTACCTGCACGGCTGTCAAGCTATAAGAGGGACGACTCGATGCACGCACGTGTATTTAGACCCATCTTCGATAGGAAGGAGGTCGTTCGCCATCGCCTGGTACGTGAACTCGTGAATGAGCGGCGCGACGACGTCCATCGCGCGTTCGGTCACGATCAGCGTCGCGCGTTCTCTCTGTGGATCCTGTTTCTATTTATTTATTTATTTCTCGCACGCGAGAGGTCCCGTCAGCCGCTGGATTCCGTCGGCGGGAAAGGGGCAACACGCACGCACCGGAAAGTCGGGGTTCGCGTTCTTGTACTCATCCAGCGCCGCCTGCACCTCGAATGCCAGCACGCGCGACAGCACGTCACCCTCCGCTGACTCGTACCGGCGGGCTTGATCGCCGCGGGCCAAGTTCGTGCGCCAGCGCAACGAGTTGTCGGATGGGCGCGCCACCGAACGGGTATTGGTATTCTCGTGCGGCCGAAGCGCTCCGAGGGGCCCGTGGTGCGCGGGGACGTAATATCTGATGTAAGGATATTCATTCAATGTGACGCAGACGTTTGCGATCTGCACGCGACGCCGCGTGAGCGAAAGACGGGGCGAAGCAAGGTGGGAGAGGTTCTCGACGCACGGATTTCGCCACGAAGCGAATGTCCTCCTCTAGCCTGTCGCGCTCGGGGCGCGCGGAAGCATCGGATCGTGGTGGGCTATACATGCTGAAAAAGTGCTCTGGCGCACGCAATGAGAACGCCTGCGCCTCGATCGCTGTAAGCGCGAGGGGGGACGAGCGTGACTCAGGACGGCGGTTGTGAGGGAGCACGAGGCCGATCAGACGCACCCCAGAAGTTGACGTAGAGATCCTGCAGGCCACGCAGGAACGGTTCTGCGGGAGAAGAAGCCAGTCGTTGGAAGAGCTCCTCGGCCAAGCCTATTCCAACGGTCAGAACGGGAGGGTGACCGAGACGTGGGTGGAAACGGAGACCATCGATAAAGAAGAGGTGCGCGGCGGCATACTGCTGCCGTCCGCCGGAGAAATCGCGGATGATGCGGTCGACGTTGGCGGATGTGGGCATGAGCATGTACACCGCGTCGAAGTTTGGTTGCGGTTCACGGTTGTTCGTTATGGATTCGATGACTTGAGCTGGGGTCTAAGCAAAGACGACGACGATCGCAACTGAAAGGGGAGCGCACGAGTTACATTCTCTTCTAAAATGTCAAACTGTTTGAGAACCGAGTTGAGAAGCTGCTGTGAGTGCTCGTCAACGACAAGGATCTTCCATCTCGAGGGCGGATTGACGGAGCGGATGGCGTCGAGAAACTCTGAACAAGAAAAAGTGAGGATTCGAGGAGGTGGGAGAGAAAAGAGGCGCACTGTTTCTTACGATGGAGATGAGGGAGGACATACGAAGGAGCAGTTGAGGACTGCGCAAGTAGAGATGAGATATCGACAGAGAGAGACTGTGGCTCGCTCGGCCATCTCCGACCGAATTTATTATATTATTGTACGCGTACTGCCGTCCACGTATCTATCATGTCAATGAATCCACCACCACATATCCTCCAATCAACCCTGCAACAACCCACGGAAGTGACTTCCTTCTACCCGTCGCAGAATTCGAATGAAGCTGCGAAGCGGAGCCAGAACCGGAACCGGAATCAGAGCCCCTTGAGCTCGTCGTCGTATTAGTCGTCGTCACGACCGTGTTGTTCCGGTAAGGAAACGTGATGTTTGTGTTGGTTTCCACGTACATGTTTCCCACAGGAATGTTCGAACAGTTTCCGATCGGTTTGAGCTATACCAGTGAGCTTCTCGGACTTTTCACGATGGTACAAAACTTACCGAGAATGGTGGATCATGCGCCAGTGCAGCATTCAAGGTATAACCAATGGCAAGGTCGACGGTGACCTCAAACAGATCATGTTCTAAAACGATGAAGCTGAAAATGACGTCAAAGAGGTCGACTTTACGGCTTTTGCCCTCAGTCGGTACGTACCCGGTTGAGAGGGAAGTCGCATTGCCGAGGATGGCCTCAAACGCGTTGTACGATGCTGCCCCATTGAGCAGTCCACCGGCCACTTTCCAGTCTATCGACGGAATCAAACACCATCATGGTGCCAATTTCTCACTTACCATTCGTGTCAAAGGGTCCAGACGCAGGAGTACTCGTCCATATGACGGGCACCATCCCCATGGCAAGAGAGATCGCCCGTACGCGGTCATCTGTACGGTATAGCGTACCGTCGTCAGTCTTCGCTGGCTTGGATTCGCAAAACCTACCGATATCTCCGTACGGCGGTCGCATCGTCGTAGGGGTGACACCAAGCACGGTCTGGATGACCTTGCGTGTCCAACCGAGTTCGGCAACGATTTGCTCGTTCGTCAGGCTAGTGAGAGGCTAATATCGGGAGATGCTGTCAGCAGCGACGCATCATCATGGGCACCTGGACGGGACGGACGTGGTGGGACCAAGTGTGCACGCTGATCTCATTGCCAGTCATATACTCCTCAACCAACACATTAGGGCGTTCAATGACGCGCGAGCCCACCACGAAGAAGGTTGCCTTGAGATCTTGCGAGCCCATGTAATTTAAAAGTTTCCTGCACGATCAAAAGGCATTCAATTTCCACGACAGAAACCTCGAGCACGGGAAAAGGGATAAAGGTAAGAATGGAAACACTGACTGAGCTGTAGGCGAAACCATTCAACGCGCGAACCTTAAACGGTGACGGGAAGCACTCACTCCATGGGCTCGGGCCGTCGTCGAAGCTGACACCCCAGTCTAACGGCGTCGGACACGTCGTGATATCTGTGTCGCGCGTGATCCAGCTGCATGTCCACCAACCGCGCGCGGTGGCCTCGGCCGCGGCAGCGGGATCGCCAGCGCACGTTCCATTCACGGTCGGCGACAATGGAGGGATGTAAACGCCAGTGAGCTCTTGCATCCACTGTTGCACCTCGGACGAACCTGCGCCACGTCATCCCGTTCGACTCGGCTTCAGCGAAAAAGGAACAAAGGCAATGACGACCCCGACCCACCGGTATCGGGCACCACGTCCTGCGCCGGCCAGATGGCGGGATTGAACACGACTGGGGGCGATCGTTTCGAAAAACGATGCGGTGAGCTCTCGAGACGAACGGACGCAAACAAGACGGGGGGGGAGGGGCGTACATGGCGCAGGCAACGGCGGCGCACCGGGGACGGGCGGGATCGCGCCAGGTGCATAATTCGTCGGGACTGGCAGGGGCGTGCCCGCTGGCATTCCAGACGAGATCGCGTTGAGCGGGGGCACCCCGTTCGTGCCCGTCCCTCCGGGCGCGACAGGTGTCGGGCGTGGCGTGGCCGCTATCCCCCCCGACCCAGAGCCCTGGGGGGTTGGGGCCGGCGGCTTCGAGGACGATCCGGCGGGATTGCCGGCTTGACGGTTGGCCAGGGATGCCACTGGCGGCTGGCCTCCGCGGGCCACCATGGCGTCGTGTTGGCTGCGGTGCTGTCTATGGTGGCGAACATGGGACTGTGCGCATGTGCCACGGAGGGTAGCGGTGGAGAATAAAAGAGCGGTCAAGGCTTGGAGCTTCATGAGAGGCAAAGAAAAAGGAGCGTGATGATTTCACTGGATCGAGTGTGTGATGTGGTGGACTGGTGGCGGGGAGAGAAGGGAGAAAGAATGAATAAGCCATTGGGTGGGGGGGGGGCGATGGCCGGCGGGCGAAGGATCGCGGGGGTGGTATGCATGGTTTCCAAAGTTGGAAGTTCGATTAGCGTTGGTAGCCGTGGAGAACGACTCTGTCGGAACGGAATACAGATGCAGCTAGGATATATGATGCTGATGCGGTTGTGTGTAGCAGATGAACGAATACTCGACCGAACGTAACGGGACCGTGGAATAATATGGCTAGTAGGGGCGCGTGCGGTGCAGAATGCATACCCACAAAAAAAAAAAAGAAAAAGAAAATGCAGTGCTCACAGCGTACTCAAACAACACACCGTACGACAAAGAGGCCACGTTCATATCCATACGGCAGGACGACCCATAAAAAATCACCGAAAAGAAACAATAAAGCCACAGTAGGTCAAAGCAACGCCCAGCGCTCATGATGACCCAGGCAACGTGGCCATGCGCAAGGTCAGCACACGATCATCCGACACGAGGATGATCTCCTCCCGTCCAGCCGCACGTCCGTATGCCGGCGGCATTACCGGATACATCGGAACCGGCGACTGTCCGTACGCACCTGGCAAAGTCGTGTGTTCGTTGTACGCTGGATACGGCGAAGTGCCGTACGCAAACCCGTTCCTAGTGAACGACGAGAATGAGCTCTGAGACTGGCGCTGATGTGACTGAGAGATCGGCGCGTCCGTGTATAGGCACCGGAGGTTGTTGCCCTGGATGACTTGCGACATCGAGGCCGTCTCGACGTTCCGGATCTCCACAAACGTCGGTTCGAACGCCAGGACGTAAGGATATTGGAACGCTATCGTGCATAAGGCGACCATCTCTTTCTCGCAATTTCGTGTCGCTCACCAAAGCTCGTTGGAGATCCCTCCCAATAGACCAAAAAGTTCTTCCGTGACCTACGTCCGCCGCGATTTATATAGAATGCAAACTCTGCACACATCGTCAGCGCCACGGCCGCTCGTCCCGGTGGCAGGCTTCAAACGACGCACCATCGTAGCACAACAAAAACTCGTTCTCGATGCGGTAGATTGCAACGGGCTTTGGCCTGGTGTTATCCCCTCTCCGCCGGACAAAATCAAGCGATTCGTCGCCGGGATCCAGCAACCCCTGCGTGTCCAGCGTGTCCGGGTCGATGATCTCGAACCCGTTCACGCACGCGACACACAACTTTGTGCGTAGAAAGTGGATCGAGCTCGACTGCACGGGAATGTAGAATTCCTTGTATATCCGAAGCGTATCGTTCCCTCCCTGTAATAATTTACGGAACGTCGGCTTGTTCCGTCCGCGCACATTTTGGTCGATCGGCTCGAAGATCTTTATCGTACTCGAAAGTGGGCTCGTCTTGACAACGCAGACGAACGTCCGCCCGACACATACTCCCGACTTGAAGAATGAAGTGTGAGTCGCGATCCGCTTGGCACGCTTCAGTCCGGCAAGTGGGTCCATCGCTTCGAGTGCATCGAGGGGGAACGTGATTACTTGTCCCTCTATGGGGCAAAGAAAATAATTAAATTCAAGCGCCGGATTCACAAGCGACGGCATCACACGACTTGCCTGACAATACGATCAACAGGCCATATTCATCCAGAACATCCAATTGGGCTACGTCGGTCAGTGCAAGCACTTTGATCGGTTCCCGATTCGGTTCTCGCAAATCCTGGAAGTAGACGCCGTCGAACGTGCCGTATGCGACTTTGTGGCCCCCACCTACAATGGACACGCCCCTCCCGCATGAGCGCGGCAATTACTCGACACATGGGTGACTCACTGAACGGAGCGGCGCAGTTTGCGCGATTCACGGCCTGGAAAAAAACCCTCGGAAAGTGTATCCATCTCGAAGAACTGACTCCGATCGCGCATAAGATCTTGCTGGTTGGCGATGTGTTCAATCCACTTGCGGTGATTTGCGTGTGTTGCCGCCCAGAGCGTCATTTGATAGAACCTGCGTCCTAAGAGCACGAACGTAATCGCAAAACCGGTCTTGCTGCCGCCCTCTAACTTGACAGGGATCACAGGCGGATACGGTCGAGATTGATGACCACGGTCTGAACGGGCCGTGATGATGGGCCGCATGCCAGTTTCGTCAGTAGCGATGATGAGGAGAAGCTCGAGCGGGATGGGCTAGGATAGTCTATTAGGCGGATAGTGAGCTGGGAAGTAGGGCATGGCGTACCGGACGATAGACCTTGTACTGGTCTGCCTTGTTCTTCTGCTTGACCATAAGTAGTGCATGATCGAGCAAGAATATCAACAATTCGCCACTGTCGCCTTGAGAGCCGCCACGGCGCTTCAGTGGCCCTTTATAAATCATCTCGCGACCCTCTTCCCTCAATCGCAGATCCTAATGACACAAGAATGGATCACGATGCCAGCTGACGATACGTTCGAGGTAATGCACGCACCACTTGCTCGCCAGGGCGGAACAGGAGCTGTTGCTCCAGCTGTAAAAGATTAAATCTGTTCTCCGCACGGCCAGTTTCACGGTTGACCTCGGCAAGGAACTCGCGAATGAGGGTCACAACTTTGGGTATATCGAGCTTGTCCGAACACTCGTCGGGAGTGTGCTTCAGTACAGCTTCAAGGAGTAGTGGATAACGCGCAAGACGGGTCGTCGGCTTGGTGAGATAAGCATTGAGTTCGAGCTTGCGCGAGTCAGGCCGGCGCTCCGTTTCCTAATTCGACCCACCCGTCCTTCAACTGGTACCAGACAGAGGCGGACAAGGGGCCATCAGACATACCTCAACGAACTGGGCAAAGGCCGGGTTCGAGCTTTTCTCCTTCTCAAACTCGTACTTACCATACAGTTGATGCGAGCCATAGGACACAAAGGGAGCAAAATGAGGCACAATATCAAGGAAGATATCAGTGATGCCTTCAATAACGGCGTACGATTTCTGACGCTTGTTGAGCGCGTCGCGCAGCCGGGTGTTCACCGAGATGACATCATGGATGTTCCAAAATACTTGCTCGATGAAGTCGGCGCGGCGCGGTTCGGGTATGATATCCTGCGTACTGAGCGGTGCGATCCAGACCTGCGCCAATTCATCAGCACACACAGCAAAGGGGATCACGAAGAACGCACATCGCGCAGATATTCCATGTCGCGTACGAAATCGCGTTCGGTGTAGATGACTTCGTTGATCGCTTCCTGCCGCATCTTCTCCTGATCTGACACACTATCCACAATTTCTTTGGAAACGGTGTGTATCCAGAGAGAACCCGGTTCAACATTGTCCAGATCACCGACGCTCTCACGGCTCAACTGGCGCTTGATGCCGAGCGCGGGTAGCGGCTTCATGTTCAAACGACTCTGCTGTTCAAGTCGCCGGGGACAAGTGATGGAGTAGCACAATCGATCACGAGAACATGTCGGCGAATAGCAATCGGTCAAGAGAGTGAACACCCCGGTCGGTAGTAGAACGTCGTCAGCGGCGTCATTTGACGAGTCAGTAGGGAGGATCGTGCTCGTATCAAATTGTTTCCCTGGATCTGACTCTGTTGACGCCTCGTTCGAAGGCGAGCCAGTGTCACTCGTCGCTCCCAACTCAGGGCGCGCATCGGGGGTGGGGGTACCCGTTCCCTGGGAGTGGGGAGACGTTACAGTTGGTGTTGATGAGAGCTCACCAGAGTGGAAAGGGCTTCCAACACGCGTGCGGAACTGGTACACATCTGAGACTGAATCACGTAACCGATGGTCATAAGTGACGGCGTGGAAGTACTTTTGCGCGTCGAGTGCGCGGCCGAGGAGGAGCGCAAGATTGCGATCGGTGGTCTTGATGATGTAGGCAATCTTGTCAACTGCCTGTCGCCCATCAAATGCATTTTTATAAGTAAGTCCGTCCTTGACGATGTCAGTGAGAACGATGCGAGCGCGCAACGCCTCGGCTACACGAGAAAGAAGGGCGGGATACACGATAGGCGAGCGACGGGGATAGGGAGCCTGGCCATTTCCTTGGCTTTGAGCGGTCCCGTGACGAACACGGGAAGCAGAGACTGGGGGGGTAACAGTCTGATCAACGAGAGAGGAACGCACGTGGGCGGACGCGGTAGCGGACAAGGACCGCGAGCGGTCTTGCAACGAGCGATCGCGGCGGAAAGAACCAGGCATCGTGCGAGTGGAATCGGTAGAGCGCCTCACATTGTTTCCTGGGGAAGAAGTATCAATGTAAGGGGAAGCGGAAGCGGCGCGGCCGACTTGATTCATGTGGGCGGCGTTGAAGTGAACGGATTGGGGAATAGATGAAGGGGCCGATGTGCCAGAGTAACCAGAATCGGTGGAGCGGATTGAGAGGGAATCTGGAGGAGATAGTCGTTGGGAGGAACGATGGCGAGCGGGCGATGGCTGAGGGATTTGATAATAGGATCCTTGAGAGAGTATGCCGGCTGCGTAATAGATATAAACGGTGCGGTTGAAAGAAACAAGGAAACGTACATGACTGAGGATGTGTCCATGGTAGTTCCGAGTCGTCAGTGTCACTCGGGCTGCTTTCGTCGGCGAAGCCAATGCCGAGCCCACCATCGTCGACGTCGATGTTGAGACCAAGGTGGGGTGTGGTGGAATGGCTGCGGCTAGGGGAGCCATTTTGGTATTGAGGTCCTTGCTCGTACTCGTAAGCAGGTTGCTGCTGCTGTGGCGGATGGGGGGAGGGAGGAGGGCGAGGACCCCATTGAGCCTGTTGGACGGCGCTGCTGTGATAAGCTTGGGCCTGATAAGCATGAGTAGAGGCGATGGCTTGGCGATTGAGGGAGTCCAAGCTGGGGTCAGGAGGATCATCAGGAAGGAGGGGATAAACGGGTTGGTTGAGTGGACTATTGGCAACGGGAGTAAGGGGGATTGGTGTGGATATGGAGATTGAGAGTAAGGATAGTTTGGATAGGACCAGGACTGGTTCTGAGGAGGGGAAGGGCCATAGAAGGATTGACGAGGGTTGGATGGTTGAGGGAGATAGGGATAAGAGGAGTGAGGGCTATTATGAGGATCGACGGAAGTGGGAGAGTAGAGTTGGTGGTTGGGTGGATAAGGGTACTGGTTCTGGGGGTAACCAGGAGGTATCGGATAGCCCTGGGGGGAAGACTGGCCACCAGAGGAGATATGGTGGGATACACCAGGACGGCCAAAGATGGACTCGTAGGCGGTGAGTCTCTTGTCCGGTTGTCGTGGACCGAGTGGTCTGTCCATCATTTAGACGGAGGGGTGTAGGAGGGAGATGCGGGCGACGATGACCACCCAAAGGGAGGGAGTGAGCTGAAGGGAAGGCGGCCGCGGGCGGATGGCGTGGTGCGCGTGGTTGGAGCGACGAGGCGAGGGAAGAACGAACCAACGAACCACTTTCTTATCTTATTTTATCTCTCCTCGTTTATACCCCTCTCATCCCTCTTTCTCTCCACCAGACATCATCACGGAGCCCACGACGACAGCTGGCTCTTCCTCTTAGATGGTGTCATAATGTTTTATTTCCTGGAGGTGAGGAGGGGTTACCCTTATGATGCTTATATAAGCAGCCATTTATCACGAGCGAGCCGCGCTGAGGTACGCATCGGCCACGGGCCCATCTCACTCCATCATGCTCGTCGTTCATCCTCTCCGCATCGGCCATACCTTCTTGCCTCCCTTCACCGTCGCCTCTTTCGCTCACTCAAGACTCTCTCATTCCATGGTGCCAGTGCACCCACCTTTCCCCCGCCCCACCCTCTGGAAATCCGCCGCTCCAAGTCCTCCTGTTGGAACCACCACCTTCGCAGCGCAGTCTACTCTTCCCAAACTTCCTGTCCTGTCCCTTCTGCCCACCCTCGAGCGCCTCGAACGCACTCTCGTCCCAATCGCACATACAAGAGTCGAGCTGGCAGAGGCCCAACGCAAGATCGATGCATTTGCCAGCGGTATCGGGCCCGAGTTGCAGCGTCGTTTGGAAGTATATTCACAGGACAAACCCCATTGGCTCGAAGAATGGTGGGACGACGGTGCCTACCTGTCGTACAGAGATTCTGTCTGTCGATCCTCTCTCTGGCAGTATCTGACCTGAGAGCTGACTATCACCACCAGGTAATGATAAACGTATCGTATTACTGTCCGTCTACCAGAACCATCTCATGGTATTCCATTGTCTTGACGCTTCCTGGCAGATGGTTTTTCCGACCCCCCTAATGTGCAAAGCATAATGGGTCCTCACGCTGTACGATACCGTGCCGCCTCTCTCACCCGCGCCGCAATGCTCTATCGCCGCTCTCTGAAGCGTGGCCAGGTACCTCCTGAAGGCATCAATCATTCGCCGTTTTGCATGGACACCTATAGGTGTGTTCCCTAGCTGCATCTTCTTGAGCCGAGTTGGATACACGGCATATGGGCAGGTGGATGTTCGACTGCGCCCGTGTGCCAGGTACCGAGGGTCTCGACTGGAGCGTGTCACACGCCAAAGCAGGCGACACCAGTGGTGATGGCCACGTCATCGTACTGCGCAATGGCCACTTTTGGAGGGTTGATGTCGCCCAGAATGGCCGTATACTCAGCACGGCCGAACTCGAGGCGTGAGTCGCTATCACGCACTCCCCGATCTTTGATCTGCTCACTTGGAGGCGGCCTGTAGCCAGATAGAGCAGATCATCTCCGCGTCCAAGACCAAGCTACCCGCCGTTGGCGCACTGACCGTCGCAAATCGGGACCTGTGGGCGTCTGACTATGTGCACCTGCGTACGCTCTCGCCATCGAATGCGGCACTGCTGGACGCGATTCACTCGGCGGCATTTCTGCTTTGCCTCGACCCGGCAACGCCAGGCGACTTTCTGACCACCTCACGCTTTCTGTGGCATGGCGCACCCAAAGGCCTCCGGGATAGGTGGGCAGACAAGCCCGTGCAACTGATCGTGTTTGACAGCGGCCGTGCCGGGCTTATGGGCGAACACTCCGTCATGGATGGCACGCCGACGCTGGCACTCACCGACGCGATCTGCAGTGCGCTCGCAGACCCTGCGTTCGACCATGGCACGCCCTCGGCGTCGCCCCCGTCGTCCGCTGCACCGGTGGAGTTGAAATGGACCCTCGACTCGACTCTCGAGCAGAGCATCGCACGTGCTGAGAAGGACGCGGCTGCACTGGTCGCATCGCAGGCGATGAGCGTGATCCAGACGGGGTATGGCAAGCGCGCGGTCAAGGCAGCACGCGTGTCGCCCGATGCGTGGGCGCAGCTGCTCGTGCAACTTGCATATGCGCGGCTCTTGCGCAAACGGGGCTGGAAGCGCCCAGGTGGGACGTACGAGAGCGCGACCACGCGGCGGTACTTAAAAGGCCGCACGGAAGTCGTCCGGGTCGTCACAAGTGAGTCCGACGCGTTCGTACGTGCCATGATGGCGGAAGACGGCGCGGAAGAGGCGAGCGTGCAGAATAAGAGGACACTGTTAGAGAAGGCCGCCAAGATGCATGTGGAGAATGCGCAAGCTGCGGGTCGTGGGGAAGGTGTCGATCGGCATCTGCTCGGTGCGCGTGACTCATCCCCTCACCTCTGCTAGGCTAATGCATTTGCCGGTCGCGCCCATGGTACAGGATTGAGGAAGGTGCTGAAGGACGGCGAGAGCATTCCTGAGATATTCGATGACCCATTGGTTAAGCGTGCCAGCCACTGGGTACTGAGCACCTCCGCGCTGTTCTCAAAACATTTGCGCGAGTACGGCTGGGGGGAGGTGCGGCTCTTCTGTCTCTCTCGCTTTTCTTTTAATGCGGTCGCACCTTTTACTGCCACTGACGCTCTGCACAGGTCGTGCCAGACGGCTTTGGTATCGCGTATATCACCGGTTTTGACGGTCCGTACGCTCGTTCGGATGCACGCTTCTTTGGCGTGTGCATGGCAGGAAGTGCTGACATGACGCAGACTATATGCAATTTACCATCACATCGCGGGCGGAGATGCCCAACGAGGAGTTCGCTGCGGAGATTTCGCGTGCGGCTGACGATCTTTACTCGTTATACTTCCAGGGGGAAGTTCCGAAGTCGAGACTGTGATGACTTTGAAATCGAAAGGGCAATCTCGAACTTGGGGCCATAGGTGCCATCGTTTAGAGGAGCAAAAGAAAATGCGATTTTTTTAGGGAATTAGCAGAACGTATACTACCTTACAACTGTACATAATGAGCGAGCGAGCCGTACTTGACTGTGATTGCCTAACTTGGAAGCTCATGCATGGCTCGTGCTTGAAGGTTTTTTCCACGCAGCCAAAATAGTAAAGCCAGCCCAACTTGCGATTGAATGTTGCACACTCACTTGGGACCAGGACTGTGGGATAAGTGCGTACGCCTCCGGTCGGTTTCTGTATGTGAATCCCTTGTTTGCGGCCATTTTGCAACAGGGTGAGAGGTGAGACACACAAACCCTCGGGGATAGACCAAACTTGGAAATCCAGCAGTGGCGTGGTCGGGATGCGCCCATGGTGACCTGAACCTGAACGAGGCGCCCGGGCGACGTTCCCCTCGAATGATTTTTAGTTCTATTTTTAGTCCGGTCCATCTTGCACAGCCCCTTCACACCCACATACATAAATAACGCGTCCGTTAATTACGCGTTATTTATATGTGTGTGTGTGTGAAGGGGCAACAGGTACTCGCACTCGCACATGCGCCATGCTCATTCGTGTATATAACCCACCCTGATTCCTGATCCCCTCCCCCAGTTGCCCATCCAAAATGCGTTTTATCGACATTCTCAGCCTTTGTCTCTCCCTCCTGGGAACCTATAGTCTTCTTATGCTCTACCTCCGCTTCTTGCTTCCACGCAATATCACCCCGTCTCTTTCTTCACTCGCAAACGAAACACAACAACTTCTCCATCGTGCTGAAGGGGTTGGTGCCATCCCGCAGGGAAGTAATTACAGAAACCATCTTGACCGGTGCGGAGACCATGCCCTGGGTATTCGTAGTCCCGTCATCTCAACCCATTGACCCCCAGATCGGTCAACCAATTGGTGACGATGCGTATCCAGAGCAATCGTGATCGAGGAACATTCCAGCAACTCCGTCTTGCCATTTGGCATGGCCTCACCTGCAGACTCTTTGTCCTCTATACCAGTATCGAGGCCATCAGGTCAGGTCTTGAGGTATGTTATGACCGCTCTCCTCGCCCATCACGCAAATCTTACTGAACATTTCCCGGCAGCTCGCGGTTGACGAGCGTCATCTCGCCGTCACCCAGATTCCAGCTAGCACAGCAGTGCCTAGTCCTGCAGCCGGTACGTATCCTCCCCTGTTACGTGTCAAGGTTGCCCACGGGCCATCGTTCAGTTTCTGCTATCCCCGTCAACAACGGGACGGGAGATACTCTCCCACCACCGGTCACTACGTCCTGAGTATCCCGCTTAGAGTATCACCAGGCAGTCCGAGTTGGCAGTCAGATTGCTTCGTTGTTACCTGCTTTCTGCCGCGCTGTTTGCTGTCACAGGCTCCTACCCAGGGAATACCATCACACCTATATGTACTATTGTTCTGACCAGGTCAAAGTTTGCCCATTGATTAGCGTAGTAATTGTACCCACACCTCTATTAAGATAAAGTCCTTGAAACAACGGTCCCCGTGCCCCCGACGACAGGCAAGTGTGTCCACTGCATGAGGATAATTTGGGGTTCTTCAGAGACCGCAAGGGTTTCCACCTTCAGTTCATGGTGTTACAAGAGATTGTCATTATTGGCGTATATCTCTCTGATGTTCCTGTATGGTGCGATGGCTAGACCTTTGCTGCACCTATCCTCAGAGGTGGGGTTGAGGCCCAATCGAACCCTTGGCGCAGTGCCATCACCACCCTGTAATGGTGCAGTGCCTTCCGGCCCTGACACCACTGATCCCACAGCACGCTGTCCGTTAGGCGACAAGAATTTAATGAGGTCAGCTCAGCTCCTCAACTAGGGTGACGTCTCGCCTGTGAGAGGAGGGCAGTACGCTGCGGGCAAGTGTCAACTGCCACCGGGTGCCATTGGGAGCGAGTTGACGGCCAGCCGGGACCCATACATCATGGACTGAAAGCGAATGGGCCAGACAATGATAGATTAAGATTCGAGAATAGCACCATGGTTGATAGTCAAGCAATGGCAGCCTGGTGAGTTCCCTATTACCCATCGCCCCCGAGTGACATGACCAAGGACGAGAGTGATTCTCCCGTCGTTTCGGCATTGGGGATGGGCGAAGCAGGAGCGATTTCAATTGGTGCGCCTTTGGGTAGGGCAACATCAGAGTGGTTGTACTGACGGGCCAAGCTTCGTGGTCGGTGGCGCCAATGACGACGTTGAGACGCAAAGGCACACACCACATGGTGCAGGGTGGTGCCGTTGTGCGGAACATGCCGTACTTCCTACGTTGTATCGTTCCTATCTGTAATGGCATTTCAGTTGAAACTAAATTGTCGGCCGAGCGGAATCGAGAATATCGCGAAGACAGCTGCAAGATCGGCCCTTGGGTTTATCAATCTAGCGCCGTTCGCCGCACGTCCACGATCGAGGTCGAAAAGCGGGGATGCAAGAAGAAAGGCGAGACGAAGGAGTTCAATCCGATGGCATGGTGAGCGAAGACCAGGTACGGACAATATGGGATAGAAATCGCTTCAATTCGTGGGCCCACGCGAGGGCCGTCGTTAAAATCACAAGTACGCTACGGGCTTGGTAATCGTACACCGAAGTACATACTTGTAAGTAGATTTTTATTTTTATTTTTTTTATGATTTTATATATGACGTCGTATGAGATCATAATAAAGCGGAACGTACGGATTTATCGCGGATACAAAACGTATGTGCGCGTGAAACATACAACAAAAAACTTACATTTACATCATGGCAGTCTTCCAAGCTAACACCCTCCCGCTCGACTGGCGTGCACACATCCCTCGTAAGGTTTGAAGGCTTCACGCGCTTCGGCAGTGGCGGCACGGGACCGTAACAGGAGAGATATTCTCTTGGGACGCACTGCAGGTTAATCACCAGTGTCATGATAACGGGTGCATACGACTCTACGACTGCACACACACCATCTTCCGAACAAAGTCAAAGTCAAGCCAATGGCCATCCTCTGTAGCGCGCCCGGGAAGGGAACGGTTGAGTTCGTAAGGCTGGACGAGGACGAGAGGGAGCAGAGGAAAACAATAAGCAGGCAAGTTTCTTGAGGCACAACTAAAATGATGAAGGCGACTGGAAAGTCTTCATTGGCGCTGAGACAGTATTTAAGGAGTTATTATATACAGAAGGGATCAAAGGGAGACATGAGATGAAAGGAAAAGGGAGTCGAGACCGAGAAGACAAACGCGCAAACGCGAGAGCGTGCGTGCGCGTGACCTGGGGCGCGTGATTCCGAGGCCACCGATTCCATCAATCAACGTCAACGTGACCTTCATCCCGCAGGAGTTTCATTCTTCATTTACCCTACGTTCCTACATCGCACGATGCCGTCGGATTGCGTTTTCCCGCTGACCCACAATGCGCATGACGAGCGATTATCACCTGGTCGTTGTCTGCGGCTCAGAAAGCAGCCCAACAGTGGCACCACACCAGTGAGATGTGCCCCATCCTATTCCGTTGTCGAGTCTCAAGTCTAGGACTGGCAAGGGGATCATCGGCCCACTACCACGCCTATGTGTCTATGTGTTGGGGTGGCGGTTTGCCGGCGAAGCCCGTGATGCGTGCAGCATGGAAGCGCCCGGGTGGGACATACGAGAGCGTAACCCACGCGGCGGTACTTCAAAGGCAGGGAGGTCTTCCAGCCAGGTCATCACAAGTGAGTGACGGAAGACGGCGTGGAGAGGCAAGCGTGCACAAGAGGGCGCAAGGTGCACGTGGAGAATGTAGGCTGGGTCACGGGGTTATCGATCGGCATCTGCTCGCTGCGCGCGACTCATCTCATCCTCTGCTAGGCTAATGCATTTGCCGTCGCGCCCATGGTACAGGATTGAGGAAGGTGCTGAAGGACGGCGAGAGCATTCCTGAGATATTCAATGATCCATTGGTTAAGCGTGCCAGCCACTGGATACTGAGCACCTCCGCGTCGTTCTCAAAACATTTGTACGACTACGAATGGGACTCTCTTCTGTCTCCCTCTCTCTTTTTTAACAAGGACGCACCTTTTGTTGGACGTGCAGCCGCTAAGTGCCGCGCGAACGGACAATCCGGACCGTACGTGTAAATAATTCGAATTTAGTTATTGTTCATTTTCCCTCAGTCTTTTACACACAAGACTGAGCCCTTATTCCATAGCTCCCACAGACGGCTGGCTCCTTGACTCCGGAGCCTCACGCATCATGACACCCCACTGCGATTGGTTCACGCATCTTACCCCACTCACATCACCCATTCAAGTTGTCTTAGGCAACGACAGCGCAATAACCACCACCAGAGCCAGACAAGTGCAAGTCTGGATGCACACAAATGGCGCGCGAAGTACCGCAATACTCCACGACGTCCTGTACATCCCGGACCTCAAAGGGAACTTTCTATCAGTCTCCCATTTTGCTCAACGTGGGGCAGAAGTGCACTTCCAGGGAGAGACATGCGGAATATACGATGGAAACCAACTAATTTGTGAGGGAACATTACATGAAAGCTTGTACATCATGGCCATCCAGACAGCCAACCCGAGTCAGCGCGCACAGTGATGCTAGACCAATCCCTCACGGATCGCGCCCACAAAACTGAAGCCGCGCTTACCGCGCGCATGATGATCTCCCAGGCCTTCTCGGACACATGTGGGAAATCACCCACCAGAACACCCCAGTTCTCCGAACATGTCGTGACCTGGACAGACAATAAGCCACGGAAGACACATGCCGGTGGGCCAAAGCGCAAGTCGAAAGCGCCCCAGCACCTTGAGCTGCACACCGCACACGTTGAGCCCAAGGCTGGCCAACACTTGAAGACCCTCCGATTGGATGGAGGGGGCGAACCCACCGGGTGAGAAGCACAAACATCCCTAGCTGAAAGGGGATGCATGCATCAAATTAACACCCTGGGTACACCACAACACGTCAAAGTCGCAGAACACGCGACCCGGACACCTCTTAATAGGGTCCGGGCGACACGTACAGATGCAAAACCGTCCACGCGCACCTTGGACGACTTGATGCTCGAAGAGGCACGGAGCAGGGACAACCCCGACCCCTCTTGGCCGCATGTCCTTGGAATGCGTGCATCCCTGCATGCCCCAGAGAAGAGACTCACCAAACCGACCCGAAGGTCGCTGGTGCACGCGTCCTTGGGCCACGCAGCTACCCAACAGGCACACAAGCCTGACTGTTACACCACCCCCCGCATCCTTGAACCCCACGACGTCATATTCGACGAAGGGGGCCCCACATCGCGCATCGAGCGTGTGGTCCTCGAATTCGATGATGCAGCCAAAAGCACCGGAGATGGGGAAATGAGAGCAAGATTGAGGGGGCGGCGAAGATGGAACCAGCGGACAGCGCAGAACAGCAGCTGCACGCGAAGCCGTAAGGCGTCGGAGCAGGCAGGGTTCTGCCCATCCAGCCTGAAACAGGTGGACAATGCGGAGCAGGCGCCACACGCCGAACCGCAAAGCGTCGGAGCAGGCGATGCCCTGCCCATTAAGCCACATAGTCAGCCTACAAATCACATGGCAGAAAACTCACCTGCGCGATCCACCACGGAACAATCAAAGCACGCTACACGCGCACTCACACCCGACCAAGGTGACAAAGCGGAGGAGCCAGATGATGTGGAAGCGGAAAGGGTGCCGCACGCCGAACCGCAAGCCAACAACAACACGGACGAGGCCCTTGTCCAACCTGAAATAGCACAAAGTCAGCATGAAAGTGGGAACGCACCTGTGCAACCCGCCACCAGACAACTGAAACGCACCACGCGCGCGCCCACACCCGAAGAACCAGTGTGTGAGGATGAACGACGCACATTCGAAAACATGGGCATTCTCGAAATTGTGCTGCATCCGCAGAACGGAGACGCAGCGGGGAAACCAGACCTTCTGAATGAAGAGGGGGTCAAATCAAAATACTCAAACATGCAAGGCCCGCGTCATCATGCAGGGACTCACCCAAGTCGAGGGCAACGATCCCAACGAAAGCATGCTGCCAGAGAACCGGCACTCTCTTGCAACACCCTGGCTCTCGCCACAGAACGAGGCTCAGAAGCCCATCATATGGAACTCAAGTCTGCCTGCCGCAATGGAGAGCTGATGGACGAGATCCTCTTGAAAGCGCGCCCAGGGAATAACCATCAATGCACGTGCAAACACGTGACCCAGTACGCCCGAGGTATGAGCGATCACCACCCGACCTTCCAGCGCAACTCTGGCACCCAGCCGATCCTGGTCGGATATGTCGACCCCGACTGGACCAGCAAAGCCCACTTTGGACTTCGTCCTCACGTTGACAGGTGGAGCCATAAACTGGAGCCAAAAGGAACAAGCCCCGGTCGCACCCTTGAGCACCGAGGCAGAGCGCACCACGGGCACATGCACTGCCGACGAAGCCGTCAGGCTAAGGCAATTACTCACCGGATTGGGCCAAGAGACCCATCCTCTCACAATCCCCCATATCGACAACCAGTCGACCTTCGCCATCACCAGGAAAACTGAGCCCCAGGACCACACCAAACACACTGAGGTCCAACACCAGTTCTTGCAGCAGAAACTTGACTTGCAGTGGATCAATCTCGCCTACACTCTACCAGAAGAGTCAATAGCCGATGTATTGAAAAAGGGTCCTAACTGCGAGAAGCACAAAGGTCTCGCGATGGGGAAATGGGAGGGAGCGCGCACCACTCGGGCTGAGGGGGCGTGTTGGACGTGCAGCCGCTTAGTGCCGCGCGAACGGACAATCCGGACCGTACGTGTAAATAATTAGAATAATTTAGTTATCGCGTTCGTTTCCTCATTCCTCAGTCTTTTACACACAAGACTGAGGTCAGTACTACACATTCCTTTACACTCCTTTAAAGCTAATGCTGTACATAGCTATCATCCCTATAGGTTAGATAACTAACCAATACAGTCTTTTACACACAAGACTGAGCTATCATCCCTATAGCTTCAACACCTTTGACTTCCACTGACGCTCTGCACAGGTCATGCCAGATGGGTTTGGTATCGCATATATCACCGGTTTTTACGGCCCGTACTCGTTCGGATACCACTGCGCGTGACAGGAAGAGTTGACACTGTTGACTGTTGACGTGATTAAATGAGCAGATTGTACGCAATTTACCATTACGTCACGGGCGGAGATGCCTAACGAGTTCGCTGCGGTGGGGAATTTTTCCGCGCAGAAGCGAGGGACGTGCGTGAAGATTGGAGAATAAGTCTTTGCCCCCTTGGATCGACCGCCTGACGTGTCTAATTAGGGTAAGTTGCACCGTCCCTCTGCAGCCAAGCGGTCAGGGGGGTCTGACAGCAGTGTCTGACGTTAGCTTTCCCCGCCCAATCTCGCGATCGGACCTTCCGATTGTCAAGGCAGCAACCGCGAAAGGTGGGATGAAGGATTTTTCGGAAGTCGAGCATTTTGCATTATTCGAAGATGATAAGGCGAATGAGCTAACATCATGTCGATGGAAGGATATTCCGTGAGCAAGCCAACAACGGGGGTGTAATAGTAAGACCACCCCCGCGGGAACGGCCGGTACTCAGCGTATTCCACTCCGACGACACGGCGCGCAACTCGATGGCATCCATTGGGGCAGCGCAAGCCTTGGCCAAATGGGAACGAAATAGGGCTGGAGAATGGGGATCCGATTGGATGACGGCCGTGCCTGACGTTTGTTGTTTTGTTTTGCTTTGCTTTCCCGCCGCCGCGAGGCGAGTGGGGCAGTTACGCTTTTTCTTTGGAACGTTAGAAGTTGACGACCGGCGCCTTGGCCCAGGCTAGGCTAGTGTTTCAGCGCCAATAATTCCCCCGAGAACAGCCTTTAAGTTCCCTCCTGGCGTGACGTCCCTGCCAGTAATCCCCCTGCGGCTCTTTCAACACATTGATAGTCACATAAACGCCCCTCTGTAATCCAATTATGACAGCTATTTATGACAGCTTCGGGTTCATGGGGCTCTGCTACCCTGCTAGCTCCCACAGCCCAGTAGCAATCAAGTTCGGTGCTCCGGCTTTGTCCATGATTTGTTCCGAACCTCCCCTCTAGCCCTCTACACCTCCAGACCATAACGACCACGCCAAGGATGTACAACCTTCCTATTAGGAATGGGAGCGCCAACTGCTAGGCAATGCACCCAGCACTGCCTTAGTGGTGACGCCACATAGACGTGCGTACACGATGCAGCCGATCGGGGCGGACCGCCCCCGCTCCAGAATCTCACATCGCCGATCCGATCCGAAAGGGATTTCGGATCCTACTTATTCGAACGGAAACATCCTGACCTGTATATGCACAGCCCAGACTGATGACCCCCCTTTGGGGGGTATATTAGGGTGCAACGCCAGTCGCACGCACTTACCCAAGCAATAGTGAAGTTTATCACTCACAGTCTCACAGCCAACGTACCGGACCGCGGTATTTAACCGTACTTGATTGATCAATTTCGTTGTTGTCGATTACTGTGCCAACATGCACACACACTCATTAGGGAGAGACAAAAAGTCGGTTTCTTTTTTTTTTTGGTTAACTGCCGCTCATTGGACGTACATAAAGGCAGACTGATCTCCCTTGTCCTCTCCCCACAGTTTCCCAAGATTTTAACTGCCCCCTCTTACTTGGGTATCGTCATCATATGCGTTTTATCGATATTCTTAGCTTCTGTCTCACCCTCCTCGGAGCCTATGGCCTTCTACTTTACCTCCGCTATTCTCCTTCCACGCTATATCATCCCATCTCTGTCTGCACTCCTAAACGAAACGCAGCAACTTCTCCATCGTGCCGAAGCGACTGGCGCGGTCCCGCCGGAAAGTCAATTTAGAACCCATCTTGACCAGTACGAAGGCCATGGTGTTCATTGTCTGTCGTCTCAACCATTGACCCAGATCAGCCAACCAATTGGCGACGATGCGTATCCAGAGCAATCATGCCCGAGGAACATTCCAGCAACTCCGCCTTGCCATTCAGTATGGCCTCACCTACAGACTTTTTGTCCTCTATACCAGAATCGATGCCGTCAGGTCAGGTGTTGAGGTATGTACAATTACTCTCCTCGCCTATCATGCAAATCACAGCCAACATGCCAGCTCGCGGTTGACGAACATCATCTTACCGTCACCCAGAATGCTGCTAGCACAGCAGTGCCTGGTCCTGCAGCCGGTACGTATCCCCCTGTTACGTTATCTCAAGATTGCCCAATCGTTCCCTCAGTTTCTGCTATTCCTGTGAACAATGGGATGGAACAAACCCTCCCACTGCCGGTCATTACGTCCTGAGTGTCCATCGCACTCAGAATATCTCCAGGCAGCCTGACTCGAGTAGTCTGACTGCTTCCTTGTTGTGTGCTTGCTTTCAGCTGCGCTGTTCGCTGTCTCTATGAAAATATGCCGTCACACTCAGCCTATACACTATATGACCAGGTCACATCAAGGCTTGGCCATTGTCTTCTTTCATGTTCTTACTCACGCCTCTATATTTAATGCTGATGATGATCGAGTGTTTGACATTACAACGGCCCCTCGACGACAAGCAAATGTGTCCACTGCATGAGGATAATTTGTAGAGACCGCAAGAGTTTCCATCTTCAATTCATGGAGTCACAAAAGATTGCCAATACTGGGGTAGATGTTCGCTCCGTACTCTCTACGTCATATCGTCTTAAATTGTCCCCTTCCTGTAAAAGCATCTCAATCGAATCTCCCTTAGATTTATCGGTCTAGCGCCGCCGTACGTATAGCCACGGGAGATGGACGACAAGAAGAAAGGTTCGATCCGATAACGTCCTCGCGCTCGACTGGCGTGTATGTCTCTATCCATCACATGGCTTCTCACGTGACCGTGTCAGCCGCTTTGGGGTTGCTTAGTAATCGACTGTGGGAACGACCCCCAACAACTCTCGTTGTGTGTCTGGTGTGGGTGTGTTCGTGTTCGACACGTCGAGAGTTCCCCCAGTAACGTTCTCTCATTTATGTTCGTCTTCACCCTTAACAATGCCCACCTCCACCTCCTTCCTCGACACACCCCGACCGATGCCCTGCATACCCACCCGCCTCCTATCTTCCCTCAAGCGGCCTTTTTCAAAGCCCAAGCCCGAACCATACCCGTTGATACTGGTCTGTCTCCTTTCCGTTTTCCTCTCCTCCTTTCTAATCACCAGTTGATTAGCCTGATCGCACCCGCGAACCGGGCCCCGGCGCAACCCCCCCGACCTATAAGCAGATCGTCATGGGCTTGCACCTCTCCCGTACTCCTCATTTCCCTGCTCATCTCGCACACTTGTACCCTCCTTCCTCGCAGCCACCGCATGCAACATGCCTTGTCTTCACCTACCTCTTCTGCGCCTCAACGTGTGCACAAGGCGCGCTCCGCCTCGGTGCACCTCCAACCCTCCTATTTCCACTCCCAGTCTCAGTCCCGTTCCCGTTCTCTTACTCCCTCACGTTCGCCCTCCCGCTCGTACACGCGTCTCCCACCTCCGCCGGCGCGTTCAGCACTGAAAAAGACCCGTGTAAAGGCGAATGGAACCATTTCGAGCGCAACGCCCGACACTGCAAGCGCGTCGACCGTCGCGTCTAGCGGTCCCCCATCAACTCCCACAAGCGGTTCAACACGCCCGGGCCTACTTGCGCGGTTTCTAGGAAAGGACCGTGGCGCTACGCCTGACTCATCTGTTATTATTACCGAGCCCGAGGCGGTTCCAGAACGCAAGTCAGTGCGCTTTGGTAAGGTCGAGGAAGAGGACGAGTCGTGTTGAACTCTCACGTTTGCCCTCGAAACCCTCAAACATTTCCTTATCCCGCATGTGCATTCAAGGTTAGGAAATGATACGATATGGGAACCCTCTAGATGCATTTCTGTGGAGCGCGAACGTCACATCCTCATCCGCATACTTTCCCCATCATGTCTGCTTTCAATGATTTATGTATGGCTGTAGCATCATCGTTTTGTTCGCATTATGATATACATTTATCGTATTGTTAGCGTAGTACCCTGCATTTTATCTAGTCGCAATGTCGAGTCGAGTCAGCAAAGTCATCCGTGCTCCACGCTGTGATCATCGCTTCGCTTACGTTAACCCGTGCGGTGTGAAAGAGGCTGTGAACTCACCACTGCGGCTCTCATCATATCTTAACCCATCCCCAACCCCTAACTTGACTTGATCTCCTTTTTAATGACCAATGGCTCCCGTAGAGACGGAGTTTTACGACCTGGTGAGCATCCTGTTTCACTCGCAATTCTACACTCGCTCGCTCCTCTTTTCTTGACTGATTCTGACGTTGCACACGTCCTCAGCTCGGTGTACCAATAGATGTTGATGACACAGATCTCAAGAAGGCGTACCGCAAGGCCGCCATGAAGGTTTGTCTCTTTTTTGATACCCACGCGTGAGCCCGTTTCGACATCGGCCCCATTCTCCCCGTGCAGTACCATCCCGATAAGAATCCATCTCCGGATGCGGAGGAAAAGTTCAAACAGATCAGGTACAACGTTTCCTCTTATTCTGTTCATTTTTCGCTCAACTTCTACCTCGACCCAGCGAGGCGTACCGGGTGCTCTCTGATTCCGTGAGTTCTCCCCATCTCGTTTGACTGATTGGAGCTCATGCTGTGTCGAATTCCTGGCCACCAGAACCTACGAGCCGTGTATGACAAAAACGGGAAGAATATGGTTAGAGACGAAGACGGCTCGAACGTCGGTGATCCAGCGGCTTTCTTCGCCAACATCTTTGGTGGCGAGCGCTTCATGGATTTTGTATGCACCTCACCTCACCTCACCTCCCTCAGATCAGGCTCTGTTGACCCTTTGCACTCTCCTTCGTTGCAGATCGGAGAAATCTCCCTGATGAAGGACATGACCAAGGTTGCGAATGACATGTTATCAGACGAGGAAAAGGCAGAAATCGAAACTGCCGCTACGAGCCACATCTCCGTCTCCGCCCATGCCTCCACATCTGACGGCCCCCAACAACCGAACGAGCGACTTGCGCAACCTACGCCGAGACCAGCAGGAGCACCGACACAGGGTTTTCCGTCGGCTTCGCTGGTACCCCACTCGTCGTCATCCGATGACGCAGCAGCAGCAGCTTCTTCTTCTCCCTCTCCTCCCACTTCAACGGCACCGACGACACAATCCAAAAAGCGCTCCAAGTTGACGTCTGAGCAGCGCGCAAAGCTCGAAGCCTTTCAGCAGGAGCGCAAACGCGCGAATGATGCTCGAGTGCGCATGCTCACGGAGAAACTCATTGAGCGGTTGCGCCCCTTTGTCGACGCGAAGAATCCAGGCAACCCCGGGGACCCGGAGACGGCAGCGTGGGAAGCACGCATGCGCCGCGAGGCGGACGACCTCAAGCTCGAGAGCTTTGGCATCGAGCTGCTGCACGTTATTGGCACGGTGTACGTCACCAAGGCGACCAGCTTTTTGAAGAGCAAAAGGTTTCTGGGAATGTGAGTGAAAAAAGACTCGAAACGTGCGCCCCTTTTGTCTTTTCAACTAACGGACTTCTTTTTTGAGTGCCGGATTTTGGTCAAAGTTGAAGGAGAAGGGTGCAGTGGCGAAAGACGCGTGGGGCGTGATTGGCAGCGCGTGCGTGATTTTCTGACTACCGTGGGTCCATTCTAGACCTGAAACGAATGCATTTTTGGATGTAGCTTGAGTGTACAGCAAGTCATACAGGACATGGAGCGCGCGCAGCTCAAAGGCGATACGAGCGAGGAAGAGCTCAAAGCGCTAGAGATCGACGTGACAGGCAAGATCATGCTTGCGTCGTGGCGCGGCACGCGTTTCGAAGTCGTGCAGGTCTTGCGCGAGGTCGGTTCACTCTTATCTCTTTTGCTTCTCCTTCGCTGACGTGCGCGCCGTATCCAGGTCGTAGATAAGGTGCTGAAAGACCACGGTGCGACCGACCAGGAGCTGTACAACCGTGCGCGTGGGCTGTTGCTTCTTGGAGCGGTCTTCAAGAGCACCATCCCAGACGAGTCGGACGAGGAGCGACGTGAGCTAGAGCGGTGCGTGCCCTCTTATCTATTTTTTTCCTCATGCGCTAATTGGGTCCTGGCGTCAATGTCCGCGAAACATGAACAAAAAAAAATGCGACAGGCTGGTCGCCGAGGCTGCGAAGCCGAGAAAACATCGAGCACCACCAAGCGCCATGATGCAGGCCGCCCAGAGCCGCGCTCACGAAACGCGCAACGCACATGCGAATGGGCACCCGACTGCTGGCCAACCGTCCGGTGGCCCACCACCGCCGTGACCCACACCCATGTTACCCCGCTTTCGCCTCTGTCCCCTGAATTCGCCGAGTTTTTCCTGCTCCCATCCTATTTAATATAGTACACATATCTAGGTGGTCCTTTCCTGACCCCGACTTGAGCTTCGGATCTGACGATATGAATGCCATTGGGTTTATTCTCTTCTTTCCGATCATGATGTTCGCCGTTGTAGAGGTGACGTACATAAGATATAGGCTATATAGGCTAATATCCTGACTATCGTTATACGTCCCTGTCCCACTCATGCGTTGCAATCCCTCGCTTGGCTACTCAGTGTCCAGTTGTGATAAGGGTCTGAATGCTTTCTTTCTCTACCCAAAGTAACGCAAAATAGCAGTAGCCGCAAACGACAAAGCGGAGCATGCACCACTTTCAAACAAGATCCCGCGCCTAATGCTAAAAAAACAAACCGGAGCCAGTAGTAAAGCGACCTCGCGCCTTCGGCTTTACCTCGCCCGTAGCACCACCAGGTCCAGCCGCAGTATTACCCTCGTACGCCGCGCGCACGCGCGCACAAAACGCGCCGTCTGCGAGCACGCGCAAGCCCGTGCGCGCGAGCAGCGCCGCGGTGCGGACGGCCGCGGCGTGGGCCGCTTCTGTGCGCGCGCCGATCGCGAACCCCGGTGTGTGGTTCTTGGCGCCGTCTGGGGTGGGGATTGCTGGGGGGTTTGGGACGCGGGGGGGTTAAGTGAGAAGGAAGGAAGAGTCACGATACGATTGAGCAAAGGGCGGGTTACGGGTGCGAGATACGCACTGAACGTCGGGTGTAGCGCGGGTAATGCTGAGAGTCGGGGGGCATGCATGCATCAGATGAGATGGCCAAGTCGTCATTTTTTTTCTTTCTTTCTTGGGCTTACCATACGAGACGTTTCCCTGTGTAGATGTGTGTGCGTGTGCGTGTCCTTTCGTGAGCATGTGAAGTGATTGCGCGCGGCGCGAAAAACCGTACAAAATCAGTCGAGGCGGGTGAAGGCATCTGAGTCCGATATGAGGGGATGTCGTAGCATCTCTGGGCCATCACGGCCATGTCCTCCGCTATCACGGAATTAAAAAAAAAAGGGGGGGGGGGCAACAAAAGAGCAGGGGAGGCAACAGCCAATCAGAAATGAGTCCAGACCCAACCCAAGGAGACTAGCAGCCCCATGGGGAGGAAAGCAGGGCTCACCGAGGACGGGATTCTGACGCAGATCGAGATAGCGATCGCCCAACGCGATTTCGTGGCGGCATCCGGTCGCGCTCGCGCCAGCTCTGTTAGGGGGGGGGGCGACCGCACAACGCGCATCAGTCGAGGGTACGATCCGAGTCAAATCGCGCGCACACGCACTCGAGGCAGCGTACCACGCGCTCGCGCAACGGTTCGAGCGCGTCCCGCGCGTCCGCGCGGACGGACCAGGACATTTTGGCGTAATCGGGAATGACTGTCGCGCGCAGGAGATCAGCTCAGCGTACGTCCCGGCCATGTCCTCCGTTATAACGATAAAAAAAAAAAAGGGGGGGGGGGGCAACAAAAGAGCAGGGGGGAGGCAGCAGCCAATCAAAAATGCGTCCAGATCTCCCCCCCGTCGATTATTTTAATTCGCGCCCCCTCTCGACTTTTGGGGGGCGCGTATGATGCAACGAAGCAAAACAGAGAGTCGAGACGGGTACAGGGGAGACGAACCGTTCGGCGTCCAGTCGCGTCCGGAGATCACGCCGTGCACGCGGTGTTCGGGGCGGATCTGCTGACGGAGCGCGGAGATGCCGGCGTAAGCGACGAACGCGGCGTCGAGCGCGTTCACGCCGTCCCACGGTGCGTATCCCGCGTGCGCGCTGCAAGTCCCTTACGTGCGTCAGTCAGAAGCGTGGCGACGCACACCATGCGGGGCGCGGGGCAGAGGGGGGCACGCACGGTTGTCCGAAGTATTCCACCGAGAGGGATTGCAGCGCGAGGGAGGACACGAAGCCCAGTTCAAGCGTGTCGCCCGACACGGGGTGGCACCTGTGACAACGGTGCCGTACTTTCGTTTGAATTCAGGTGTGCGGGCGCGAGGGGCGGCCGCCACGTACATAATGCAGACGTCCATGTCCTCGTAAGCGCCCCTCTCCAGGAGGATCTGCTTGCCGGCGCCGGTTTCCTCGGCTGCCAATAGGAAGGAGAGAGAGATGTCAGTCGGCGACGCCGGCATCGTAGATTCGGAATTCCGTTGCCCCCCCCCCCCTCCCCCCGTTGGCACGCACCGGGAGTCCCAAGCAGGATGACGGTTCCTGGAACGTCGTGCCTCTCCAGGGCTGTGCGGAGCGCGAGCGCGACGCCGACGCCGGCCATCGCGATAAGGTTGTGTCCGCAGCCGTGTCCGATCCCCGGTAGCGCGTCCATTTCGGCGTTCACGCCGACGGTGCGCCCCCCCGCGCCGCGGGTGAATTCGGCGCACCACGCGGTGGAGAGGCCGAGATAATGCCTCGTTACGGTGAAGCCACGCGACGACATGAACTCTGTCAGGCGATCGTGTGCGTATCTATTATGTGTAGGCAGCCGTCAGCCATCGGATCCATCGTTCCGCGTCGTCAAATTGGGGAGGAAATCGAGGGCGGCAACCAACCTCTCCTCGAAGCAAAGCTCAGGATGGCCTGGAGTGTACGTCTGTTTCGTTTGGCGTCCTGCCTGATTACGGTCCCGCTCACCGTGAATATCTAAACTCAGCCGCCGCAACTCTGGGTCGAGTTCACGGAGTGCATCCTCGATGGTCCTCATCATCGCATCTGATAGATGATCCGCTTCAGATGCAGCCCAAGAATATGCCGGGGGGAGGGCGTTCTCCCTCTGTGCGCTGCCGAAATCACAGCTGCTCGCAATTCGCACGTATTCGGGCTGTAAGATGGTCAGCGCACAGAGCTACATTCGAACGTTGATTGGGATGACACCGACAAACGCTCCTGGGAAGAATTTCTCAACAGAAGATCCTTGGGGCGGAGGTGGAGCGTTTTCCCCTTGCGAGGGGACATGCTGTGACCCGCGTTGCCGGCGTGATCCGGGTAAGAGCCCTGAAAAGCATCCAGACCGCTCATGCGGCAGATTTGAGGCCATCTCTCAAGGGTTCACAGCGCTCTAGTCGCGGTGGGTAGTACCCAGGACGTAGCAAGACCAGAGCCGCTTTATAAGCGCTACAGAAGGACATAGTCGCGTGGTATACGCGCGCCATCACCGACCCGAGTTCAGATATGGAGCGTGGCGCGTTTGTCGGGCCTCCGTGGTTGTCGGATGTTCTTCCGGCTTCGTATCGCAGGGTCGTTGTCAATTGAGATGTCATCACTCTAAAAGGGGTCGATTAGCCACCAAAACATTTATAGCACGATTTCTAGGGTACGACAATGCAAATAAGGACGCGACAGGATGATTGTCCGCGGTCGTGGACAGGACTCGGAAGGCACGGTGTGGCTTGAGCCAGGGCGGCTACGTCCAGCGATCCTTGACCCCAGGACCCAGTCGGAGTGGTCAGCAGACGCGAACCACGATAAGGGTCGATTACGGGGCTGCCGATTTGGTAGTGAGTTTCTGGAATAAATTCACAGCCTTTGCCATGACACCCTCGCTCTCAATGAAGGCATCCTCCCCACTGAAGCCCAATCTCAGGAGCCCTGAACGCGTGCATAGCCGAGCGAGGTCACCGTTGCTAGAGGGACCAGCTTGAGGAAATGCTCCGCCCCCGACAAAAACTACAGTTTCTTGGTCGCTTGCCCTCATTATTCTCGCGGACGCCGCAAGGGCTGGGAGCAACTCTGTGTCGCCACGTCGTGCCCGGAGTTCCACGACACCAGAAAAACTCCGTGGAATCAGAAGTGAAATATTACCTACAATACGGGAAAGTCAGTCTCGATCCTTTTATTCAATCCACCGACGACAAAGGAGAAGCTCAGCGCAGCGCGGGCGGCGCCCCCCATTTGGTTATTCAAACATACGAATGGACAGTTGGGTTTCAAGCTTACCCGTCCGAGAATACGCGTCAAAGTGGACTGTCCTCGTGGGGGATTTGGAGACCTGCGTCGTGAGGTCAGTCGAGTCGAGGACAGCGATGACAATCGGCCAAGTGACCCACGAGTTCTAGAACGATATTCCCACTGCGCGTGGTGGAGCGTATGGTCGCATTTGCAGGCATGACCGATTCTCCAACGACACGGAAGGCCGCAGAGATGTTGCCATGTCTGGAATCTAACTTGGCAGTTGGTGCTCCCGATAACAGGTTGCGGACACGGCGTGATCTCCGCCCCCCGGCGACACGGTTTTCCACTATTTTCTCGACAATGGAGGGACTCGAAGATTGTGGGGCTAACGGGTCGAGCAGCCAAGAGCCTGGGGCGACGATGTAAGTTAAAAACAAGCATCCTAGATCTATCCCTACGCACCTCTGATCGGCTCGAGCATCGTGAGTACGTGCACGCCATTGGTAGGAACACTTGGAGCTGTGAAGGAAGACGCGAGTACAACAGACGAAGAAGTGGACCCGTAAGCAGGTGGGGGGTTTTCTGCAGGAGCAGACTATCCCCATAATGGTCAGAAAGCCGCTGTTGGGTCGTTACGGTTGCGTGCGTGACTCACATATTCCTCGAGTCCCGTCTTCTCTTTACGAATGCGGCTCAACTCTTCGTGGTCAACGATCATCACAGGAGGCTACGACTCAAGGTAGAAGCGAAACAGCTGGGAGCGCCCCGTCCCTTGAAAAAGACGACGTGTGCAGCAGCATGGAACACAGGGCTGTTTATAGACGTCAACTAGCGCCGTCACAGCCATTCGGCACGACTCGGGAGATGCTGCGTGCTGCGGTGCGTACTGCGGTCGTGTGTTTCGCTTCTGGCAACATCCGCTACGGTGTGATTGACGATTATTGCCGTTGGTGACACCGAGCGTTCAGGGTAACTACCCAGTTTCAAGGTCTCGATATACTTCGAAGCACTTCATTTGAGCGCGCGCCAGCCCATGGCGGCGTACTCGACATGACATTTGCCACTCGATCTGCTCATATGCCATATGAGTAGTTCGAGTGGCCTCATTGCCAGTGGCCTCACTGAGGCCAATGAGGCCAGAGTGAAGACTCTTTCCGATGGAAAACTCACAGTGCTCATTTCCCGGTTGCCTTCCATTTTGATTCGGATTCGGAACGTGTCCCCCATCAGCTTCGCTGGCACGGTTATCACTTCGATCATCAAATGTCACACACCCCTCCTTTGCGTCCGTACGTACAATCTATCAGTGGGTGACCGGGAATGCCGGATTGTTACCATACAAATCCCAACTCCTGTGTTTTCTCTCGGGTGAACTCAAATCCGCTTGGGTGGTCCTGCAACGTAATTCTAGCGCATAGAGGGCCGATTCCTGGGATGGACGCAAGGCACACCGCAACGCGCATTAACAGGTGCGCAGTGACCGCGTGTATGGACTACATGCACTGCTCTCCAGCAACTGCTTGATGACATACAATACTGACAGCACCAGCCAGAATATGGCTGGCCAATTATATCAACGCTTTGATAAATGTGCGGACGACAGGCGGCGCCCGCTCAAACGGAAGGACGCAGTTTGGTTCACCGAAGATTGCTGATCGGTCGATTCCATTCATATAGATGAAGAGCAGTTGAAGGACCCTTCATTAGGGTTGCGATGAAGCACCCTTGAAAATAGCTTTGAACCCCGGGGCAATCGGCACCACCGATCTGCCTGATCATCAACACCTCCTGATCGATCATGTCAAGTTGGGATATTTGGAGCCAGAGAAGAGAACGCAACCGAAAGTCGGCTTTAGAGTGCAAGGAGAAAGCGATGAGCATAACGTGATTGGACTAAAGCACAGATTAAGTCGTGTGCGGTCAACTCTGAAGTCTTTGAATTGCAACCCTTGTGAGTCTTTAGAGGCAAAATTGAAGGGGTCGCCACTCGCAGGGATAGTCACCGACACCCGACGGGGAGGGAGAAGCTTTCGTCGGCGCCACTACTCTGCCTAAGGTCACCCAGACGCCAGGTAGGTAGGCGCCGATTCGAGATATGTACTTTTCCCATGGCAGTCAGGTCTCAGCTCTGGCCATTACCAGCTAGTCGCGATCGGATTCTAATCGATGGCCACATAAAACATTGGGAACGAGTGTGAGTGCGGATTGTTCGGCAGCTTGACTCAGCCACGAGTGCCACCTTCTGGTTGGGTGCTAACAAGTAATCACACAACTAAGCGGCAGACGTGGGAAGAAATCCGATTAGAGGGCCGATGCACCGTGCAGGAAAGGTAGTACAGTTTAACATCATACATGTCCATTTTGCGTCACTGATACTGGGGGAGGGACTTTGTGGATGAGGGAGCCATGAGTCTGTGCACAAATTGCATGCAATGCTCCATTAGCTTGGGGCGCTCAGGCAAGCGGTCTTCTCCGCTAAACCCCAGCCTCACAGGCCCATGGCGAGAGTAGATCCGAGCGGTATCAGTGATGCTATCAGAGCCCACAACGGGCATCGGGCCCTCGCCCAAGAGAACGGTGATTTCTTTATTCTTAGTCCTTATCACACGGCCGGAGGCTGCTAGGGAAGGAAGCACCTCCACTGCGCCATGACGAGAGGAGAGCTGGACAAGGCCGCTGAAAGTCCGTGGAACGAGAAGAGTGACGCTGCCTGCATCGTCGGAAAATCAGTCGCATGGTCATCTCGCGGCCGTGGTACAGATGGAGGCTCATCGCACCTTTGCGTGAATATGCATCAATGTGTACCGTCCTCATAGGGGTGATAGAGACCTAAGCCGGGTAAGAACAATGCAACGCCATGCAAAAGTTATCACGACTGACAAGATTAAGAACGACGTTTCCTTTCCGCGACTCCGCGCGGATTGTGGCAATCGAACGGTCCAACGAGTCTCCGAGAACGCGCAGCGCTGCTTGTATGCTGCCATGACGGGAGCTGAACGTCGCACTCAGGGGTGCCGTCTTTGAGGAGCGAGCGCGACGGCACTTCTTTTTTGATTGACCGTCGAGGAACATTTGTACGAGGTTCTGCTCGGGAAAGAGGGGAGCCAGAGGATCGATTGTCCAAGAGCCTGTCCGGCGTTTGAGCGGTTTTTCACAGCGCTAGGGCGCGTTGAGACTTACCTGTTATGTCTTCTCGTTTCGTGTACAATGACAAGCCATTGACTGGCGCGGCGCTAAATGGCGCTACTGCTTGTCTGTTTCTGTTTCTTGAGAGTGCCGGAATCCTCGCGGGAGGGGTGGTCGCAGTCATGGGCGCCCGTGAGTACGCAGGAGGGGGACCTTCTTCCTCAGGATCGGTGGAGGGCTATGCCAATAAGAGGTCAGAAGGCAATCTCCTCTGTTGTAACGACAACGGCGAGCATACTCGCTTGTAGACGCCAACTTCTTTGTTTATGGAAGGTAGGAGAGGATGTTCAAGAATCATATTTAGAGGAAGGAGGAAGATGCGGTGGTCGGTTGCCAGTGAAGTGACCCATTATTATACTCGAATCAGATGCTGTACAGGAACACGTCGAGTGCGCCACGGCCGAACTGCTGCGTGGATCGGCTGGAGGGAATACGGAGAGGCTGTGTCATGCCGTACGTTGCACAGCCACATATCGACATATCTCAACTCAATACGCACTTGCCTGCTGCGTAATGTTGCCGTACTAACCCAAAGAACAACATAAAAATAAAAAAACACGAACTAAACAACATGACTCACAAAAATACAGGGCCTGGCCGGGAATTGAACCCGGGACCTCCTCCAAATGACCTCTGCCCTAAGAAGGAATCATACTACTAGACCACCAGGCCAATATAAAATGAGTTGGGTCAGGGCCCACACAAACTTGCTATCACTTGGATGGAAAGCTCCCTCGGCAATTGTCAGCCTCCCCCGCCCCGTTCGTTTGTCGCGGTGACTATGCGGACTGCTGCTTACTCCGACACGATCTATAGTTGCTCTTGTCCGTCGCCCATGCACCTAGAGACTGGCGCTATTGAGGATGTCAGCCTCTTTCTGGTTGGACAGTTCTGAGGACTCAATCTCCTTTGCACATTCGGGAATCCTATCTTCGCGCTCCTCAACCGATTCGTTCAACCTCGACAATATCCCGCATCTTGATAACTATCCTTCTCTGCTTTTGCCTTCGCACAGCCTTGATTCCTTGCCTCGTTGCGGTCTCGAACTCATCAAGGTTCCGCCATGCCCCTCGACTACACCTCGACGGAAACGGACTCAACCTGTCTTCCTGTCGCTCATGGCCACTCTTGCCCTTCCAAAGGGCAACCGCCCCAATAGGAGGCATGCCAATGTACTCGTATCATCTCCCACGCCAGAACGCCTTAAGAACGTCGCACGACTCAAACCGGCGTTACAGACCTGGATTGTGAGCATTGGCCCGTTGTCGGGCCATTGTACTGATTAGTTCTGTAGTCCGCCGTTCCCAGATCAACCCCCCCTGATATATTACCTTGGTCTCCCCCTCGTGAGAAACCTGCTTATGTCTGGGTCCCTGAGGGTTCCTGCTTTCCTCCGTCATATCTTCGGAGCTGTCTCCGTGAGCGCCACGGTCCCATCGACATCGACACACACTTGCTATCTGCTTCCGGTGAAGCTCGACGGGATGTTACCTTGAAACCCATCGAGCCCCCCGACTCACCCTCTCGGTCACGTCCGCTTCGTCGCTGTGCCTCGCACAGTACGCACGCCCGTGTGGCAGACTGCACGCCATCAAACATTCCGATGATGTTTCCGCCTCTCCACGTGCGCGGGAAACTACGTCGCTGGTCTCTTGGTGTTCCGCCAAGCTATATAAGTACAGAATTTATGAAACGTCGCCACGAGTCACAGCGTGTCGACGCTGTCGCCGGAATCGAGTCTGCTCAATCCGATGCATTAAATGATGCCCCGCCTCTGCCTCTGCCCGCTATCAAGGTATCTACCTCGACTGCTACCATTGCGATATCATTTCCCGGTTCTCCTGAAGGCCCTACACATGCCCCTGAGCCTCTTGCCATCCGGCGTGGACAGAAGATGCTTGCTTCCCTTACGCTACGCTCACCACGGCATGCGACCGAGGAATACCCAAGCATCCCCACGGCATTCCTTGGTACACCATCTGCATACTCGCCACATTTCCGACTTACTTCATCGAATGCGCAATGCGACGCCGAGTCTCTCCCCATCAGTGACATGATCAGTACATTGCGGTCTCAAGCTGCTAGCCTGAAAGTTTCGTCACCCGCGGAATCCAGCTCTTTTCTGTCAGAGAGACCACCTTCAGTGAATTCACTTTCAGCGGCATCCTCAGACATTGTCCCAAGCGTCAGCGAGGACGATTGGGCATTTGCACATGATTTGATGTCGCGCTATGGGGAACACGCACAAGATAGAACGCCAAGGAAGGAAAAATATCGCAAGAAACAAGCTTCTTCCATAAGGAAGTCTCTCACATCGAACATCGGTTCAGCAATTCAAACAAGCCAAGTGCGGCGTGCTTCAGTCCCCCCTGCAGCGTCTCCACTAAATAATCGTGCAAAGTCGAGTTCCGCCCCCCGCACTGACCTCGTTACACCCAGGCATAACACGAGGGCTGCAAGAGATTTGCGCCGGACTACACCAAACATTGGAACTACGAGATATGTACCACATCTGCACTCTAACCCTCGTCTGCCGGAGCCTCTTAGACCACATTCTCCCATCACTCCCCATCACGCGGGCGCACTTGCACTTGACTCTCCTAAGTATCCGAAGGTCGAATCCTCAATCCAACGTCCTCCTGGGATATTGAAGCACGCGAAGAGTGTCCGCTTTGCTGACATGCCGAGGCCAAACGACGCCAAGGGTAGTGTGCTATCGGCAAGCCAACTACATACGAGTACGCCGAAAGGGACTGGGGGTTTCCCGTCTCCTCAACCATCTCCGCTGCGTGCTTGCTTTGTAGCTGAAGATTCGGAGGTCCGGACACCATCAGGACTGCCTTATCCAGCCCCAGACTCAGAGGAAAATCCTCCCATCTTCACTGTGAATCAGCGTGATTCTGTTCAGCAGACACCCTCTCAGACTCTTAATTTGCGCGGTTCGATGTTCAACTCACCGACGCACTCTGTCACTCCGGGCTTGTTTGGCAACTCTCTACTATCCTCTGGTAATTCTCGCGTAGAAAAGACACTCTCGCCGAATGTCAGGGAGCGTGACAGAGATAAAGAGAAGGAGAACAGTCCTCTCGCATCGCGTATGCAGAGGCGATCGAGAAGGCACACAGAGGTCGTCGACGAGAATACTGCAAGCCGTACTTTAGGCGGCGAGGGTGCCAGTGGGGGCCGCAAGCACCGATTATCGAGTCCGCTCAAGTCATTTTTTGGACGATTGCGAGCATAGGCATCGTTTTTTCGCACACGTTTTAGTTGGTAGAGTGTGTTCAGCATCAATCACTTATGTATTTGCCAGTGCCAGTGGACAATTTGTTCTTGTGTTTTGTGTATGGAGCCATCATTGAGCGCAGCCACCAAGTCGATATTATCGAATTTTGACATTATAATGAAAGCGATCGCTCTCCAGACGCAGCCACCTCGCCACCAGAACCTGTTCACACATCCCACCAACTCCCTCGGAAAGCCACGTTGCAGCTCCCAAGCGTAGCAAAGCGTCCTAAAGAATGCCGCGGGGTATCCCCAACGTTAAACGTGATGAGTCGCAAGGCATGCGCTACACGGCATTTCATGTGCCTCTACAGTATGTACCTGTTGCTCATACGATAGCTTATTTGCCAAATCGACCTCTAGACCCAATCCAAAGCATGTGAGCACGTCGTATCTCAAGTCGGAGACGAACACCATATGGGGCCGGAAAGCAACACGGAGCAAAGCCACCGCGGACGAACCCCCACCAGAGGTACGTGTAGAGCCTCACCCTTCGCACAAATACGGAATGCATTCGATGTACTAATGGACGTGGATGATCCCGAGCAGGGCCGCCGTGGTTCGCACGTCGTCGTTATTCACCCGGGTTCGCGATATTTGCGTGTGGGCCGCGCGTCCGACGTCACGCCCGTAACCGTACCTAATGTCATCGCGCGGAAGACCATCAACGCCCCCGCCCCTACGTTTCTCGAGGGAATCTCGCGCCCCCGTAAGGGTCGCGCCCGCGCACCGCCTCCACCGCCGGCCAACAACGACGAATACGCAGTGGTCCGCGGGTCCGACGATCCCGTGCGTTCAACCCCACCCGCTTACCCTTTCTCCGAACGCGAGCGCTGAAGGCTGACGGCGTGTGACGTGATGGCAGTTTGACGAAAAGTTGGAGGTGATTCAGGTGTCCCTGCGTGACCGCATGCGATTTTACAAGCTTCGCGTGACGCCCGACGCGGCGATCAAGGCCGCGACGTTCAACGAGCAGCTCAAACCCGAGCTCATACCGGAACAGAACGATCCATTCTGCGTGGACTGGATTCACGACGTCGCGGCTGAACCGTATTATGTTGGGGAGAAGGTGCACCCGCCCCGGCCCGTTTTTCTAGTTGATGTTTATGAAGTATTTTTTTGGCAGGCCTTGAGGCTTGCAGATCCCCAGAAGCAAGGGTATCTCGTGAGGTGGCCGATCCTGAGCTCCAAATTTAATACCAGGGACTACCACTCAATACCGATGATTATCGACGACATTGAGACCATTCTCGAGACAACGTTGCAAGGCTCACTGGCTATCAGTCCTCGGGAGTATAAGGTATATTTCTATCGGGATACTGGTGCCCATATATATTGAATCACATCTAAGGACTACTCAGCTGTGCTGGTGATACCCGATTACTATGATCGACCATACGTCCGCGAGATGATTCAACTGTTGCTAGTTCGTATGGGATTCAAGCAGTTGTGCGTTCAGCAGGTATTTTTAGTTCTTCTTTGTAAGGGACAGCTAACGAGCCAGTCAGGAATCACTGGCTGCTACGTATGGTGCAGGCATATCTAGCGCTTGTGTCGTCGACATCGGTGCGACCACTGTAAGTATCGCCTGCGTAGACGAAGGTATGATCATACCCGAAACAAGGTGAGACTTTTTGTGCCATCTTTGTGAGTGGATCTGATTTTGATGTTGCCAGGATCTATCTGAATATGGGAGGCGATTATATTACCGAGTTCCTGTATGTCCTACTTGACAGGATCTGTTTCCCATATAGGGATATAGATCTAGCTCGATCCTACGATTGGAACGTAATGGAGGATCTGAAAAGCCGACTATGTACTCTAACAGAGGTGAGACTAGAATCTGCAGCGAACCCCTTCGGTTATTATTCGTTGACGTGGCAGGCTTACAGGAGAATGTCGCACTCAATCTTTATGACTTTGTTGTACGGCGACCAAGGAGACCAGCTGAGAAGTACGGCTTACGTGCTTATGATGAAATTATTCTCGCGCCCATGGTAAGTCTCGTTCTGGTTGTCCCATGTGTTCGACACATCACGTCCGTGTAGTGCCTCTTTGAACCCCGTATGATCGACTTCGATGAAATAAAGCAGGGTGTGCGACCATCACAGGATCCGGGTGTTTCAGAGGAGATCGTCGATATACGCGAACCACGCGATGCACTGATGGAGAAATACGTTCGTTGCTCTTGACTGGGCTGCGGATGTGGCGGTGGCGCTGATGCTGATCCCGTAGACCCAAGCCATGATAATCTCAACTCAGCACCTCTTCGCTCCTAGGAACCTTGCAGCTCTAGAAAACGCCACTGCGCAGTCGCAAAACCAGGACGCACCAGCATCGGGCCAGCAGACCCCACTCAATACCGCAGTTGCAGCACAACCTGGAGACGTGCCATCAGAAGCACCCGCCCCGGTAAAATCGGAGGAGACATCCGCCTCGGATACCCCCATCGAGGGGGAGGCTTCGTCGAAAGCACCAACGCCAGCGCTGCCATCATCAACAGTCGGCGCTGATGAAACCGTCCCCGAAACTGCTGCGCCGAGCCCTGGAGCGGGTGAAGGCGCCGGGAACGCGTCGGCGGGTGGCTTCAATCTCGATATCGCGTTCGAGGCAAGCAAGTTGCCGATGGACGTCGCAATCTTCAACAGCGCACGCGCAGCAGGTGGAGATGAGAAGATTCGCAAGTATCTACAGGCAGTACTCGTCGTGGGCGGAACGGCACTGATACCTGGCGTCTCACACGCGCTCGAAAGCAGGCCCGTCTGCTCTTGTATACTTTGGTTTTGTGGCTCATACCTTGTCCATCAGATTGCAGGCTATTGCAACGCCATTGGTGTCAAATATGGACAAAGTACAGATCATCCCCCCACCTAAAGGTGTTGATCCGCGTGTCCTTGTGTGGAAGGGCGCCGCAGTTCTTGGGAAAATGGATGGCGTCTCGGACCTCTGGTTGACCGCCGCCGAATGGGTAAGCTTTGAAAGCTACAATATATGTCCTTCCATCCCTAAGCGCTTACATATTCGTCCAGGACCTCTTAGGGATACGGGGTCTTCGCGAACGCTGCTTCTACTTATTATAACTCACTTCCTGTCGGCGAGTGAGCATGAGCGTTGTGCTGAAACAACCAGACCTTTGCAATAAGCTATTTTTAAGTCATATGTTCTGAGACAAGAGGAGCGCTTTCTCGATTCTTCTGAGCGTGTCTCATCACGCACATCGAAGTACGCAACGATTGCGCAGCAGTTCTCTCCCCAATTATATGATTTTGATTTCGCAAGATTCATATTACGTATAATCTATGAGTGCAATAAGTTGAATATGCGACTTAAGGTTTGGGGGGAAGCTGGCCCACTGGAATGATTCGATACCATGCCGTCAACACGTCTGTTTGAGCTACGAGTGATGCTGCATTTCGAGACATCCACAAAGCCATGGAGCTGCGGCGGGTGACACCCGAGTCTATGTACCATGTGCTCTTGTTAATCTCTTCGATTGCCTGCCAGAATGGTGTCCCAAACGGCCCAAGCCCGATGGCTTCTTCATTAAAGCTATAATTTGGTTGGAAGACAGTTTCGGAGAAGGAGCGGTCCACACTGAGACGCAACGTATCTCCAACATCCAACATACCCGACGTCCCACGGGTTCCGAATTCGCATATTGCCGCATTGGGTGAAGCATGAGGTTTAGATGCCCTTCGTGGCGCGAAAAGGTGCCAAGGATGAATGGTGATAATCGGGCCAGCAGACGAGACCCACATGAATGAGGTATTTAGGGTCAATGACAGGTGGGTTTCCGCGAGCGGGGAAGGTTTATTGTCGGTGTCATATCCTGCCGTTACGTGATTCGCGCAACGCGCCTGGTTGAACGATTTACGAAAGTAATGTGGCCAAGCGGTCACCATATGACTCACTGATGATAAACCTTGCGCGCCGAAGTGCGGCCCAGGCTAATAAGAATGGGATTCCCATGGTCGGCAGGAATGCGTACGGCATCCTCCAAACTGTGCAGGCTCTGTAACCCCCTCCGTCGCGCCATTTTTCGCCCCCTCGGCGGCGTCTCCCCTCTCTTGGGTTACGAACAGGGTCCATGCCCACGGGCGCTTGCTTGCATAGAATGTCCCATCTGGCCATTGTTTTCCTCTGCACAGGGCCGGTGAGAAGATAAGAGGGGAGCGACCGGACGCGGAACGCAGCTCATCCATCCACAGCTCGCAAAAACAAAACCACGAAGGGAGCAACCACAGATAACGGGATAGGGTGCCTGAAGCAGGGGAAATCCCAGGAAAGCAAAACGAAAAGAATGTTCTTATCAACCGAGCGCAGTAACAGGCATACCAGCATAGAGAGCCACCTACATGAAAATATTTTTTAAGGTTCAGCTCAGTTGACAAGCAACCCGTTCGACCGGTTGGGTTGACTTTCACGACCATTTGTGTACCTAACAAACACTGGGTGCTAAATCTGTGAACAATAAAGCTGCCGATTTGGGAGGACGGGGCTCACAGCGAAAGTGTGAAATTATGATTATGCTTTGAGTCCTCGATAAAGTGTTTGCAGTGCCAATGAATATTCAGAATCCCAAATTCATCCACAAACAGACTAGACTGTTCACCTTGACTTGGGCATTGTGAGCACAATGTTCTCATCCTTCATTTCCTTGAGAATGTGGAACTTGTCTTACTGCGCCCAAACTTGACAAATATGTTGCAAAATTGGGAAGCCATTATAATGTTATTATATAATAACATTATAATGGCCTCCCAATTTTCCACATTAAATTCTCTGTGTCCACTGTCAGTTTTTGACTTTTCATGGTGGGTTGAATTACTATAAAAGGTGATTGTGTCAGCAAGAGAAACGAGGCTTCAATCACGTGTTAACAGATAAAATTGACTTATATAAGCAAGTCAATAATAAGATAACTACTTACCCTTTTCCCCTACCAAAATGAAAAAGAAATGTTATCATGTTTCTGTTGATGGGCACACCATCTACCCCATTTGCCCATTCTGGCATGAGCACCCCTTTCACCACACAATGTTTGAAGCAGGAATGCCCCTTCAGAGATCATATAATTTGGTAAGTAGTTATTAACTCACTTATAAATAATAAAAGTGACGTTGGAGACGAGCCACCCGCATTTGGAAGGTGTTGATGACAAAGAGTTTGTAAGCAATTTGTAAGCTTTTTCCCTCTTCGTTTTACTTGCACACGCGCGTTCCCTTTTCACGTGTTCCTTTTTTTTTTTTTTTTCACGCGTTCGTTTCTTTCACACGTGTCGTGTTTCACGTCCTTCCCCCTCATCGTCTTTCCCTTCCCTCTCCTGTTTCCCACATTCCCAATCCCAAGGCTCTCAAGACCCCTACAAGCTACAACATTCCAGTCCCACACAAGTTCCCTTTTCCCTTGCGACTCACCTTTTCCTGCAAGCCCTGATTTTTGCCTGTGCGTTTTTTGTTTTCTTTTCCGTTGCGCGCTCTCTCATCCTCTCTCTCCTTCCCATCACCCTTCTTCCACAAGCAGGGCCCTTCAAGCCGCTTCCACTCACTGTCCCCTGCCTTGATTCGCTCACTGAGACTCAAGCTGCCAGTGACCGGAGCTCTCCCGCGGGGCCTCATTTTCGTGCTGTGCATTTTTTTTTTTCCTTTTCGTTCTCGCGCTCGCTCTCTCTCACCCTCTCACCCCTCTCCTTTCCATTATCCAGTGCATTTTTTCCTCTCTTTCCATTTGGATGCTCCCTCTGACCGATTCTCACAGTGACACGGCCTGCCGAGCACCGGGTGGCGTCGCTGCCCCAAATGTTTCTGCGGGTGCGTGTTTTCACGCCCTCTCTCTCATCCGCTCTCCCTCTCCTTCCAACACCCTTCTTCCAAACCCCGACTTCCTTCGCGCAATTGGCTCATCTTCCTTTCTGTCACTCTTCTCTGCTTTCCACCTCCAGTCCTGTCCCTCCAGAGCAGACGTGGCCATCTCCTCCACGATCGCGTCCATGACCGGGCACATTCGTTGACACACTCGATGTCGCGCGGTGCACATGTACGACGCAGCCATCAAGACGTTCATCGCCCGTGCATTTTTCGTTTTCATTTGCACGCGCGCTCTCTCATCCTCCATCCCATAGCCTCTGCCCTTTCTTCAAGTGCTCCAAGTTCCCTCCACACTTGATGGTACAATCCCCTCACTCGATACGTGGATGGCAAGAAACGCGTGCGGGAGCGATTATCGCGTGTTTGTGTGCATGCATTTTCCCTTTTTTTTTCTTTTTTTTTTTTTTTCTTTCTTTCTTTCTTTTTGTGGAAATCTCACTCAGATGTCGACAAACGAGGAACGCAAACGCCTTTTCGAGCATGTGTGGGACCTCCAGGGCAAAACCATGAGAACAAAGTCCATGAAGCCTTTCCTGTTCAACCATGAATATCCTGTGTGCGTTTTTTTTTTCTTTTTCATCTCGCTTCATGTTGCGTTGTTCGTGTGCATGCGCATTCTAACGTTTTTTCTTTTCTTTTCTTTTCCTCCCCTCCGGTCATCTGTTCACAAGCAAGCCACATCCTTCGCTCACCTGGAACCGATTCGCGTGTGATTTCTTTTGTTTTCCTTTCGTGTTTTCTGAATTGTTCTTTTCCTCTCCAGTCTCCTATCCATGTCAGTTCCCTCAAGTATCGAGAACATGCACAAGGAGCTCTGATCGCTCGCGGACAAGGTTGCGAAGAGTAAAGTGCGTAAACACCCTCTTCCGACCCCAAAACCATCACCAAAACTCTGACACTGCACATCACAACAATCACTGACACAAAACAGGATGACAGGCGACGCACGGCGAGGTGGAGCAGGCATCTGCAAGAAGAGACACTGACGCGCCATGCCCTCTGCACCATGAGTGACTCCAGCATGCGTGGCGACTCCCGGCGCAAGACCACAAGAACAACCAATGGCCATGGAAACTCTTCTCCTTCTGTGCAACCGAACCCGGTGTGTGTTTCCTTTTTTTTTTTTTTTTTTTCTCTACTCACTTTTTTTAACCCTTCCTCACACAGACGGCACAGCTAGGACCATAGCGATGGAATGGATTTGCAGCGGCGTGCGCAGGCAACCGACAGATCGGACGACGCGGGTAAGCAGCAGTGCCGATGCTGCTCCTCCTCCTCGCTTTCCTTCCCTGCCCTTCCTCCCATATATCTCTTCCATTCATGCATGTCGTCCTGCACGTCTCACGCTGCTTTCTTCCCAGACACCAGATGCCCGCCTCCCCCGCTTTGCAAGCAGCATTTTTCGCGCATGACCACTCACGTGTGCTCTTTTCTTTCACTTTCTCTCCCTCTTTCCCTCCTTCCTGCCCTTCTCGCCCCACTTCCTGCATGACCAACAAACAATTGCCAGGTGGTTTCTCAAGTGGATTCTACGTGCCGAGCATAGACGTACCTCGAGCGCAAATACCAAGTCGGCGGTGTCCGTCCAGCTATCCTGCGAGGCGATCCCGATGATGCAGCTCGCTGGCGGTCGCTTGCCCGGTGTGGGTTTGGCGTACAGCGGCGACCTGGCCTGTCACTCGAATGTTCCCGCGATCAGGGATTTTTGGGTTTTACCGGCGTGCGTTTTGTTTTCATTTTCGCGCGTTCTCTCATTCTCTTTTCCCTCTTCCTTCCCTCAGTGCAATAGCCCATTGTCCCATTTCACAAGCCTATATCTTCACAGTGACACGGCATGGCCTGGATGTGGTGATGACTCTGCTCCCTCCTCTCCCGCCCCGCTTTCTGCTGCGTGCAACATGTATGTATTTCCCTTCGTTTCTCCCCTCCACTTTCTCTTTTTACTTTTTGTTTTCCTCTCAAGTAGTGGTGGTGACGACTATGTCACTGTCACAGTGGCAATCACAATACAATGGCCATGACCACTGACTGCGACCATGGAATGGCACAAGCAACCACCACGAGGCCGCACGTGATCATGATTTTTGCATGTTTGTGTGTGTGTGCTTTCTTTTTTCTCAAGTATAGGGAAGACTTCCCGGATCTTTGACCACACATGCCTGATGAAGGTGCCGAATGTGTCCTGGCAGAACCTCGGCCTGCACAAGGCATGCAGGGATGCATGCCCTCTCCCAGCTGCACATCCTCCTCGACTGCCAAATCCTGCGCATCGTGGACTACCACCTGCACTGTGTCATGCGTTCATGGCTTGCTGACACTGGTGGCTGTGGTGAAGACAATGAAGACAGACAAGGACGAGGACGAGGATGACGCCGTGGGAGAGGGATGCCCACAATGACCACAGCGGTCTGATTGCACGCCTGGCATGCTGCCGCTGCTGCGTGGCATGCCGATCCCCTACGTGGAAAAGGACATATGACTCCCCAATGGACTGCGATCAGAGCACGTCCGATGCGTGCTTGGAGAAGATGTGGTGGCACTTCTTGAGGTGCGTTGTTTGCCCCTTGCCCCCTTGCCAATGATGGCTGCAACACGAGGGTCACGGTGGAGCTGACGCACTGATGTGATGTGATAGTTTTGTTCGCAGCCATGATGGCCAGGTGCACAAGATAGAGAAGATATTATAGACATCCTCCTGACCTGATCCCCAGTGGGTGAATGCCAGCTGCGTGCAGAGGAGCTCTGCTGTGCCAAAGAGGAGTGCGACGCGTGCGAGGGCAAGCGCCATTTGCAGGGCTTAGGGCATCAACAGCTGGTTAAGCGGGCCGGATGGAAAATTTTCACCAGTGTCGTTTGTCAAGGGCCACGTGCAACCCTTTCCCATCACCCTTTGACCTCAACAACAACAACTTCCAACAAGGTGAGCCTTTCTCCACACTTTCCTCCTTGCTCAGGAGGGTGGATACCTCCTGAGGTCTGTGCTGGGGCCTAATAAGCCTTGCGTGAGGTGTGTGAGAGACCCAGGCATGGGAGAAGCACACTGAGCAATCCTCCATCCCTGTGCACTTTAGTATAAGTAGCTAGCCTGGGGAAACGTATGCCTTACTGCATATGAGCCAGATGCGGCATTACAGCCATGGAGTAGGAACCCAGGTGTAGGCCCTTGGGACTATTTGCCCGCTGAACGGTTGGCTGGAGACTCCCATGTTGGGGGCACAGTTTCTAGGTCTATAACAAGGAGGGGGTAGTCACTCCCCTGACGCTTGGGCTTGCTACAACTGCGGCGCGCTACTATAGTAGACACACATAGTACATGGGGAGCTAATGACTCAACTTCTGCTATAGTAGATGGGGGGATAATTACTCAACATCTGCTATTGTCCATGCACCCAACCATCTAGGTGTTAATCTAGAGCTCCTCTGACAGCAGCACAGCCCTATCACTATCCCAGGTAGGTCTTTTTTTGCTTTTACTGTGTCTCACAAGGGTAGGATAGGCTGTGTTGGAACTTGCAGGTGGCTCCCTCTAGACATGGACCCACCATGGTGCACTGTGCATTGAGTTCTGCCCATGTGTGGATAGACAGTGCTACTATACAATACTTTAAAAGCACATATGGAGGCAGGACACAACAGTGTTCTGGCCAACACAGAAAAATTCACAGACTGAGGAGGAGCATCTTTTGTTTCCACATATATAAAGCAGCTGTCACTAACTGCTCCTTGGTGACAGAATCTTCATGTCTGGCACTCCTCCCACATCTCCTCAACAATCTCAGGCTGCTGGACGCCAAGCTGAGCATGCCAGTCGCACCTTGGGCAGTCCTGAAACAGCGCAGAGAACCTGCTAGGGCACCTATTACTTATCATGGGCAGACCTACCATCACTTGCCAGCTAATTTGGCTGCTCAGTTGCTTGCCCTTCCACCAACTCCAGTTCCTCTACAGCGTCATGGTAGGACTGCTGCAGCTTCTCTCCTTGCCCCTCCTCCTGTAAGTTCAATGTAATCATAAGACAGACAATTATTATAATTATATGTTGCAGATTATTACAAGGTCACATTCTGCTGCCCCTGCCTCTGGCTCTAACTCTGCTGCTGCAGGGGCTCCTATTTATGCATCTGGCTCTGGCTCCATTTCCACTCCTAATCTGGCTGCTGCACCTCCTCTTCCTCTTCCTCATCCTAATAGGCAGTATCACCACTTGCCAGATGATCTGGCTGCAAGGCTTGCTACACTTCCTCCTCATCCACAGCTCAGACATCACCATGTTCCTGCACCTGCTCTGCCTCCTCCTTTTTCTGCTGCTTCTGCTCCTCCAAGTCCTCCTCCTTTTCCTCATCCTCAAATGTATCCTGAAGATCCCTTACCTGTATGTTTCAAAACCTTTTAAAGACTATTTATACTAAAACTATATATAATATAAATCTTAGCATCCAGATATGGGTCAACTTATATTGCCACCTCCTCAAGCCATGCCTCTTGCACGTCAACCTTTTAATGTTGACTGGGCTATTCATAACCTTCAAAATATGGACATCCAATGCCCTTTCTGCAAAGCATTCCATTGGCTAGATGAGCGCCTTGCCAGCTCATCTCCAAGGACTCCTAAGTTTGGCATGTGTTGCTTTAGTGGCAAGATTGCCCTTCCTTCCCTTCACCCCATGTCCCCCTGAGCTTTACCACCTTCTCACTGGCCAAGATCCTATTTCTAAAGCATTTCGCCTTCATATTCGCTCCTACAACAATGCTTTGGCCTTTACCTCAGTGGGAAGACAGGTGGATCATTCTGTTAATGCAGGAGGACATGGGCCTTGGGTCTTTAAGCTGCATGGGGAGCTCATTCACAGAATTGGGTCTCTTTTGCCACCAGAGAGGCCTGATGCTGTCCCTTCTTATGCACAGCTCTACATTTATGACCCTGACATGGCCCTTAATGTGCACATGGCTCATCCCTCCAACTCTGCCCTCAATCAAAACACTATGCAAACTCTTCAGGACATGCTATATCGCTCTCATGCTGCAGTCCAGAAGTTTAGGCAGGCTTATGAGTTGACTCACCACCTTCCTAGAGAGCAAAACTGCACTCTCTCACTTCACTTTGATGCTGCATGTGATAGGAATCGCTATAATTCTCCTGATGCTGCCATCAATGAGATTGCAGCCATTATTCCAGGTGATGGGGATGAGCCCAAGCACTCACAGGACATTATTTTGCATCTTAGGGAGGGCCACCTACAGCACATATCTGATACACACCCCTTTTATCCCTCCTTGAGATGTGTCCTCCTGTTTCCCACTGGCCAGCTAGGATGGTTTCCCAACATTCCTTATGAGAATGTAGAAGGTGGCCCTGCTCAGAATGAGGACAAGTGTGTCTCTCTGGCCCAATTTCATCGCTATCGCCTTCATGTTCGCCCTCATCACATTGACTCCACTCACATCTTCCTCTCTGGAAAGCTCTTTCAAGAGTATGTCTGTGAGGCATGGGCAGTTGCAGAGCAGTATCGCCTTAACTTCATCAGGATGAATCAAAACAAGCTCAGAGTGGAGATCTATAAGGGTCTGGCAGATGCTGTTGCTGCCAATGTTGATGTTGACCCAGACCAACTGGGCAAGAGATTCATCCTTCCCTCCAGCTTCTCTGGCAGCACCAGAAACATGCAGCAGCATTTACAAGATGCCTTGGCTATCAACCGCTTCTATGGTGGTGGTGACCTCTTTATCACCATGACTGCCAATCCTCAGTGGCCTGAGGTTCAGTCTGCTCTTCTCCCTGGGCAGACTGCCAATGAGCGCCCTGACTTGGTGGTCAGAGTGTTTCATGCAAAGCTCAAGTCCCTTATTAAAGACATCAAGGCTGGCTTGCTGGGTGCTTGGGCAGCTCATCTGTACACCATAGAGTTTCAGAAGAGGGGTCTCCCTCATGCCCACATCATTGTCTTCCTTCAGCCCCAGTCCAAGTTGCGCACCCCTGACCAGATAGACAGCCTTTTGTCTTCTGAGTTCCCAGGAGAAGACAATCCTGAGCTGCTTGAGCTTATCAAGAAGTTCATGGTTCACAGGCCCTGTGGCAACCAGAACAGGAATTCCCCTTGCATGGTGAATGGCTCATGTTCCAAGGGCTTCCCTAAGCCCTTTAGGGAGGAGACTTCTGTGACTGAAGACTCTTATGCATGCACCAGGAGGAGGGACACTGGCCACACTCATCTCATTGGTGGCAAGGAGATCACAAACCAATGGGTGGTCTGTCATTCCCCTTTTCTTATCTGGAAGTACAGGTGTCACATCAATGTGGAGTCTGTTGCCTCTGTCAAGGCTCTCAAGTACATCTACAAGTATGTCTACAAGGGCCATGACAGGACCACCATGCAGTTTGGCAGGTGCATGGATGAGGTCAAGCTCTACTTGGATGCCAGATATGTCAGCAGCTGTGAGGCAGTGTGGAGACTCTTTCTCTTTGAGCTGCAGGAGCAGGTTCCAAATGTGGTGCGCCTCCAGGTCCATCTTCCTTGGGAGCAGAGTGTTGTCTAATCTCAAGATCTAGGCTCAAGATCTTAGGGCTCAAGATCTTAGGGCTCAAGATCTTAGGGATAATGAGGAGAAGAATACCACACTCACTGGATGGTTTGAGGCCAATGCTGCTGCTCCACAGGGCTCTCATATTCTGGATCTCCTTTATCAGGATTATCCCTCCAAGATGGTCTGGAACAAAGGCTCTCATAGGTGGACTCCTAGGAGTAAGGGCTTTGCTATTGGGAGGATGTTTCATGCTCACCCTACTTCTGGAGAGCGCTTCTACCTGCGCCTCCTTCTCACCTCTGTCAAGGGTGCAACCTCCTTTGAAAACCTTCGCTCATTTGAAGGCACTCTCTATCCCTACTTTAGAGAGGCTTGCATTGCAAGGGGTCTTCTAGAAGATGATCAGGAGTGGCAGCAATGCTTGGAAGAAGCCAGTCATATGTGCACAGGTGCTCAGCTGCGCCACCTCTTTGTCACCATCCTCAAGGACTGCATTCCTTCTCAACCTAGGGCACTTTGGGACAGATTCTGGCCATCTATCTGTGATGACCTCAAATACCAGCTCCAGCAGCATCTCAACATCCCAGAGCCAACTGATGAACAGGTCAAGGACTATGGCCTCTATCAAATTGACCTCCTCCTCTCCCACTCTGCCAAGAGACTTCAGGATTGGCCAAGCATGCCTCAGTTTGTGGAGAACTGGGGGGCCATTGCAGGGAATCCCCTCATTCAGGAGCAGCACCAGTATAACCTAGAGGAACAGGCTCTTCTTGCAGATCAGTCTATTGCCAACCTTAATGATCACCAGCAGGCTGCTTTTGTGGAGATCACCTCTGCTGTCATCAACAAGACAGGGGAGATCTTTTTCCTTCATGGCCCTGGGGGTACTGGCAAGACTTATCTCTACAACACCCTCTGCTACCATCTGCGCTCTCAACACAAGATTGTGCTCTGTGTTGCTTCCTCTGGCATTGCAGCACTCCTTCTCAAAGGAGGGCGCACTGCACACTCCTGTTTCAAGATCCCCATTCCCTCCCATGAGTCCACTGTCTGCAACATCCCCAAAAACTCAGATTTGGCAGAACTGATTCGCATTACTGACTTGGTCATTTGGGATGAGGCTCCCATGCAGCACAGGCATGTGATGGAGACAGTGGACAGGTCATTCAAGGACATCTGTGGCTCTGACAAGCCCTTTGGTGGACTTACCTTTGTCTTTGGTGGTGACTTTCAGCAGATCCTTCCTGTCATTGTGCAAGGATCAAGGCCTCAGATAGTAGGTGCCTGCCTACAGCACTCCTCCCTCTGGAGATCCATCAAAGTGCTTCATCTCCACCAAAATATGCGCCTCAACACTGGCATTCAAGCTGAGGCCAACTTTGCACAGTGGCAACTGGAGGTTGGGCAAGGCAAGCACACTGATCCCAACTCTATCATCCATCTTCCCCCCTACATGAAGTGCAGGCAGAACACAGTGTCCTCTCTCATTGACAGCATCTACACTGGCCTTGACACTGGCAACCCTTCCTCCCAGTACTTTGCAGAGCGCACCATCCTTTCTAGCCTTAACACTGATGTGGACAGCATCAACAAGGAGGTGCTTAGGAGGTTCCCAGGAAGAGGACAAGTCTTTCAGAGTGCAGACACCATTCCCACTTCTGAACAGAGTGGGGATGATGATGCTATGCTGAACTATCCAGTGGAGTACTTGAACTCCATCAACTGCTCTGGACTTCCTCTTGCTGCACTGGAGGTGAAGGTTGGCTGTCCAGTGATGGTGCTGAGGAACTTGGATGCAAGACTTGGGGTATGTAATGGGAGCAGAGGGATCTTGAAGAGGTACAGGAACAGGGTCATGGAGGTGGAGCTGATCACTGGGGAGCATGCAAGGCAGAAGGTCTTCATCCCCAGAATCTCTTGCCAACCAACAGAGGATCAAGTTGCATTCAAATTCACAAGAAGGCAATTCCCTGTGAGGGTATGCTTTGCCATGACTATCAACAAGTCTCAAGGGCAGACTGTGAAGCATGTTGGGTTGGATTTAAGAAAGCCAGTCTTCACACATGGGCAATTCTATGTTGGGGTGTCAAGGGTGACCTCTGTCTCCAACATCAAGGTGATTTGGGAGGAAGAGAAGAGGGAGGCTTCCACCAAGAATATAGTATATAGTGAAGTGTTACTATAACAAGATGTATGTTCAGTGTATGTATTGTTCATTCTGCTTTACCACATAGAGATATATTTTGCAAGCTGCAACAAAGAATGAATCTCCTCTCTGTTTATGAAGTGAAAAAGATGAAACATAGTGATGAGTTGATTACTTTCTGTTTAAGCAAGAAAGGGATTATGCAATGAGGCTTTAAGCAAAAAAGGATCACACCCAAGCGATTACACGCGAACGACGGTGGGGGTTTGGGGGCGCAGCCCCTGACAAGTTTTAATTTCATGCCTAAGGCATGGCTTGCAAGCTGCACTTCGTGCCTACAGCATGGCTTGCGAGCAAGCTCGCAAACCATCCTCTGGCACTTCGTAGCAGCTTGCAAGCCATGCCATAGGCATGAAATTAAAACTTGTATAAGTAAATTTCATCTGTTAACATGTGAGTTCACTAACCTAATGAATTGCAAGGTACACAATATTCAGGTTGTCACCTGATGGCAGCCAAGACTGATCTGTCTTGCTCCAGGCTGTAAGCTGCATGGTGCAGAAAATGGAAAATGACAATATCAGGCTACATCCAGAGGCTCATATCTCTCTCACAGGATATCATATCATTATTGTGCAATCTCACATCTAGGCTTGAGAATACTAATCAATCAGCAGAGATTGTTGAGGCCATGTTGGCCACCAGATACAGTTTGGCAGCTGCAATTAATGTAATTCAAGGTTCCAAGGTCTTACCTGATAAGGAATATGTGGATGGAGACAGCCAAGCATATGGGCATCAAATGGGGCCCAAAACAATGGACCTGTCTCCCCAACAAGCAGGGACTGACAGCACAGAGCATTGGTGTTGCTAAGGGAAAGTGCCCCTATGCCATGTTCATGGTGATCCATACACTGGGGGTGAACAATTGGGCGAATGTGCCAAGCCTGATGCAATATCTGCCACTGTGCCATGAATGTGTGCACATTTGCCCAGAATAATCATCTCAACCCCCCTCCCTCCATTTCCTTCAATGCCACCACCTCCTTTGCACCAGGTCCCTTCAGACTCACACCACTGCCTATTCTAGCAGCCTCATCTGCTGCTGTTCCCTCTACACACAATTAAAAATCTTTTTTGTATCATTGTAATTTATCTGTCCGATACCTAATAAATAAGTGATTGAATAAGTAATTGAGCAAATAATTTGGTGTCATTTAAATGTTGTAAATTCCCAAGTGCAAGTGAGCTCAATTGCAAACACATGAGAACAAGTGAGGGATCCCCTTAGTTGATTCATATACCCAGCACCATTTAGCCACTTCAAGTGGAGTTAGTTATTTATACAACTTTATACCTAGGCTAATTAACTAGTCTAGATGTTCATTGGCTTGATCATTGTTCTGTTCCTTGCATACCCTTTGTTTGTGGACTTGTAGAATCCACACCTGTTGTCTACTTATACAAGTAGACAGAATACTTACCTTCCCTCAGTGATTGCTCATGCATGTGAGTCACTGAGGTATGTTCTTTTAAGTTACCCTTTCCTTACATTTCATAGAGCTCATACCTGGATAGCACAATCATTACTTATTCAGTGACTCTCACATGTGTGAACATGCAGGCCCTTCCTTGGATGCTGCACCCACTCAATAAAACTATCATTTCCCCACTCTCATTAAACTGTCAAGTCTCTACATTAAATGCATGATTGAAGCACCAATTATCTTGCCAACACAATTGCCATTTATAGTAATTGAACCCACCACAAAAAGCATGCAGCTTCTGCTGTCTGTGTGATTTGAGGGAGGGCCTAGTGCAGGCATTAAAATCCTTTCTCAAATTTAATAAGACATGCCAGGCCCTCCTATTTTATCCCATCCCAAATCCTTGCCAGTGCCAACCAGATGTTGTCCCTACTCTCTGCTCTTAGTATACAAGCCATGACAGTAGCATATGGCAAGGGTTACAATACCTGCACAGGTATGAGTCAGGGGTATAGGTGGGTGGGGTCTGGGTGGACAATTTCAAACCGTCAAAAAACTGTACCCACATGGCAGGTTGGCAGGTACAAAGGTGTGCCATCTTGATGTAGGTACATGGTTGCTGTGAAGCCCAGTAATAGCACATACAACCATATCATCAATTGCCACAAGTCATGCCACAGGTTGTGCCACACTGGGGAAGGCACACAGTCACTATTGTAGTGCACAACCACAGGCATGCAGTGTTCATGTGGCTTGATCTAAGGGCAGGTGCAAGCAGAGACAGACTGAGAGCAAGGTTGTACCTGAAGCATGATGCTTAAATATGCTCTTGCTTGAGTCAGTAGCTACTGGTCCTTAAATACTGTAGCAAACATAGAGGATAATCAGGTGATCAAGAGACAAGGAATGGGAGATGAGACAGAGTAAGTAAGAACTGTGGCTGTTAACAAACAGAATGATAGGATCACTGGTGACCTTGTGGGTGTTACAAATTGCTCCTTGCCCCTCTTAGCACCTTACCACCATGATGTCATATGACAACTACCTTTACCCTCAATGAAATGACCAAGTCATCATCCTCACACCAAGGCCTTGTTCATGCTCTCTCCAATACCCAGTCACCAACTCCCTCTCAGAGGGACATACTCCATAAAGTTGATGCAATCAAGAGTGTGTCAGACAGCAGCATCAGAAGGCTTCAGGCCACTTCACCCCACCAGGGCCATCATATCCACCACTGCACAGCAGCACCACTATCCAAGTCCCAGTCACAGGGAATACATGAGTCACAAGCACCTCAGTCACAGAGCATGCTCAAGTCACAGGACCAAACACATCCAGGGTCACAAGACTTCATTGTTTGGTCAACAAAGGTGTCCATTTACTGGTAAATGGACTTAGGTTCAAACTCCGCTCTTCTTGTGAGTAGGGGATTGTTTGCTAAATGCACCCATAGGAGAACAGTAGCTTTTGACTTTTAGCAGTGGGTTGGATGATCAAGAATTACCATAAAAGGTGATTGGGTTGGCAAGATAATCGAGGGTTCAATCACATATTAAATTACACATATAAGCGAGTTAACAGTAACATAACTACTTACCTTTTCCCCCTACCAAATCAAAAACAAATATTATCCTGTTTCCAATTGATTGGTGTATCATCCACCCCATCCACTCCATCTGCCACTTCTGGCCCAAGTGCCCCTTGTGTGACACAACATTTAAAGTTCAGGCATGCCCCTTCAAAGATCATTGCCAATTCTGGAAAGAGGGGAGGTTTTAATCATGACCAGGAGCACAGCAGATACCCCATGGAATGGCCAACAGCAGCCAATTTTGATGTGTGGTGCAGGCAAGAAGAACTTGCTCATGCAATTGAATTGATTACATCCTGCACTGAGCATGGGCAGGGATGGACAAAAAAAGTTTTTGTCTGTTCCCACCAACTATCTGGGAGAGCTTTGTGTTATGTAAAGAAGCACCCTGATCACACACAGAGATCTGAGATCAAGAAGATGGGTTGCTGTTGCCAAATAGTCATCAAATCTTACATGGACATGCCTACCATTCTTGGACAATACACAAGCAAGCATGACCATGAAATTGGAATTGCTGATCTTGCTTACACATGAATGTCATGCATAGCACTGTAGTGAGTCCAGGGACACACAAGTGAGATTGTAAGGCCAACTGGTCCAAGGTAAGAGAGAAGAGAGGGGGAGAGAGTGGAGCAAGTGGTCTGCATAACTGGTGATGCTTCTTGTTTTTCATAGACAGAGAGGAGTGGGTTGCAAAGAGGGGTCCTATTCTTTGTCTTTTGTAACTCTGCAGCTAAGCAGTTTATATACAGGAGAGAAGGTACTAGAGATGAAAGGCATGAAAGGGAGAGATAGGCATGAAAGAGAATCCAGACTGGTCAAGACAGTGGTTGAGGCTATGATGAAAGACTTTGGACATGAACGGATCTAGTGTGCAGAGGCATGGCATGCACATGTGGTTGGTGGCAAGGGCTGGGCAATGCAATTGAGGTCTTGATGTTGCACATGAGGTGGCTTGTGGTGTGTGGTCGGTGGATGGCCTGGAACAAGAGGGAGGTGGCAAGGGATGAAAGGGAGCTGAGGTGTCAGTCTCATGTCATGTCACATTGCATTTTTGCATGTGATTTCAAGGCCAGCCATGTCATGAACACTCTCAAAGAGTCTGTTCTATTGATGGGACTTCAAAGGGACTTAATGAGGAATGCATACAACTATTGACAAGCAAGACAACAGTGCCAAGATTGACTCCAGTTATATCTCACATAATAGTCCATTACACAGGATTGAACCCAAGACCCTTGTTACAGAAGCCAGCTACGGCCTTCTGTTGAAAGGGGATTAAGCAACAAGCATTGTACACTTACAAGATGACAGTGCCAAGTTCAGCTCCAAGTTGCCTTGAAAGATAGCCCACTGCCAGGATTGAACCCAGGACCTCTAACCAACCAGACCGAATGCTCATGGCCATGAAAACTTGACCTGGAGACTCCTAAAGTGGAGATCCACATGCCCTGGTTCCCAGGAGAGAGTCAATGAGGTTTACTAACTGTATTAGTAAGCCTGAAGTACAGCAAACAACCCATGAAGTTCACACGACGGTCACATGGACTCCAAGAATTATTACTCATCACCGAAACACTCCTTACTCAGCAGGTTACTAAGCATGACTGAGCAAGCTTACCAAGCACCCCTGGGTGCCTTACTCGTCTGCCTATTGTGATTGATAACAAGGTTATGACATATCCCTTATTTAGCAGTTCCCTTGTAGTATATAAGCACTCAATAAAGTACTGGACAGTCTCCAGACTGTCCATTTGTTTACAGCACTCTCCACCCCTGGGATACTCCTTTAAGGACCATCCCCTTGTGATCATTCTGGCCACTTCCCTGCATAACTGCTTGATGCTCCTGGTAACCATACCTCTTTGGTATTTGTTACTACTCTGGACATTACTTCTTGCCCACGCTGTCTTGGATGTCTACCAACTCATCTTTGAGCTTATCCCTCACTCTTGAACTGGATAATTCAACAGTGAGTCTTGTCAGCTTAGATGATACCTCAAAGATTGACCTGCAGATGTAATGAAAGACATGGACATTATCATATGGTGGCAGGTAAGTTTGCTCAATTAAATTTCATATCTACTTACTGTTATGAACCAAGGCCAGGTCCTGGCCGTAGATGGTCCTATTTCACTCAAGAGAGACCTCTCTCATTTTGCATTACCAACTCCCTTCCGTTTTCTGGGCTATCCCTCCTGCAGTGCAAGATATCGCTATTGCAAAGGCACTATAACATGACCAGGCACCCATTTCCTAATTGGGTAATCATCGCGTGGCAGCCACATGGTCACCCAGCCACCAGGAACCCGAAACAGTGGCACAAACTCTTAGAAACTGTTGCATAACTCATCTGATGTCATCAAGGTTCCAATGACATCATGACTGACTGAGCGACTCCACAGTGACCTCATAGGCTCACTAAGCACTCCACAGTGACATCATAATGATGTCATCGCTCCACAATGATCAGTAATGCGCTCAGTAAGCCTGAAACTTGACACAAGCGAGTTTATGCCTCTGTAGTCCTATTGGATGGTACCAAAGAGTCTAGAATAGTCCCAGTTCTTTGTAATCGACCCTGTACACTGTATATAAGCCCCAATGAAGTATGGCAGTTGTCAGACTGTCCATTTGTGATACTCTCATCTTCCTGGGTACTCCCCTGCAACCGCTCAGTCTAAAGTCCTCCCTCGTCTTCAAGGTACTCTTCAACGACCGCCTTGTTTAAAGCCCCTCACTGCACTGGCCTCTACTCTTCGCCTCTGCCTTCTGCAACACATACCAGTCCCCATCTGGTATCTTCTAGTCGTTTGGCTCGTCCTCTTGTTCAACGCTGTTTACACCACATATCATCTGTTCCGACCTTTGCCCACCTGCTCCTGAGTCCTTAGTGATCAGCAGTACGTGTCTTGACACTTACAACCTTCTGCTGCAGGATCATGCTGCATTGCATCCATCACTCCCACGCATAGCCCTTGATGTCCTCCCCTGCCAGGCATTGTCAGTTCCATGTGAGTGGCTATTCTCAGCAAGTAAGCAAACCATGGATGATCATTGTGCATCCCTCAGTGCAAAATTATTTGAAGAGCTTCAGATTATGAAGTTTGCCTGGCACCAGAAGGTTGTTGATCTTGTAGCATGGAACTCAGCACAAGTTGAGGAGGTAGAATTACAGGAATATTCTGAGCTATTGGAGGCTGAGGAACAGGGAGCAGAGTGGGACAGCCAGCTCATCACAGTCATCAATGAATTCATCTTAGATGAGAACAAGTGAAGTACATAGATCATCCACAGAGCATACAATCCATCAATCTCATGTCAAGAGGCACCATCTGCCAACCTTGAGGGTGCTAAAAATGGCATGTGCCATTGTGACCTTACAGCATAACTCTGCATTATTCTTGATGCAATTGAATACCCTTGACATTGTGATCTTTGAAACTGCTTCTTCAATGTTTTACACTAACCCTAACCATTGAAACTAACCCTGACATCTTATGGCTCTTTTATGCAGCTGATTCAAACTGAAAGAAACATAGCCACTGGGGGATGCAAAGACAGATAGACATCTGATGGCCATTTCTATGGCTGGTGTTTCTCAATCACAGCTCGATAACTAGGGCTGTTCACTGTACCGTATTATGGGTACAGCTGTATATTTGACAGGTCCAAACAGGTCTACATGTCCTGACCCCATACCATATATCAACTTACTGTGAACTCAAATGGGATGGTATGGGGTATTGAATGGCCGTATTATGGGTAATGGGTCATATATTAGGAACTAAACTACTGATATGACACATTCTCGTTGCAAGTGCAATTTCTTTTTGACTAGTATAAGGGTCCTGATGGTCTCCACCTTCAAACTAGTGCGATGGAGAGAGATTGTGTCTTGGCCACCAGAGAAAACCCTCTCTACAACCACTGCAGAAGCTGAGAGGACAGTAAGCTGTGAACAAACTCACACCTCAGGCCTGCCTTTGTTATATTTTCTCCAAAGAGGCCATGGATGTGAGTCTGATTCATCAGATGCTTGCTCAGCTTCAATGATTTCCCACATCCATGCAGCATTCTGGGTTCATGGATTTTGCACTGAGGAGCCTTTAGCATGCATGGAAGAGAACAGAAAGGAAACAAGGGTAGATGTATTCTGAGAGGATTGGGTATGGACACATGTGATCATGGCATTGAGGCAACATGTGAAATGAAACAAAATGAAACAAAACTTTGAAATGGTATGGTAGGTGGTAGCAACAAGTGGGCACCAGTCAGCATGGCCAAAATGCCACGCAGGGGTGGTCAGTCAGCTCTTGAGCATTGGGGGCTTTTGCCTGACTGATGAGGCAGTGGCAGGCAGGCATGTGGGTGTGGGTGCAGGTGAGCATGTGGGTGCATGGTAGCATCGTTGGAGGAGTGGGTGTGTATGTCAGAGGCAAGAGGTGGAGGGTGTGGAGGAGTTTGCATGTGACATGGTGGTGGGAGAAAGGAGGGTGTTGGGCGCATGTGTTGGGCGTTCAGTGGTAATGTCATTGGAGGTGGAGGAGAGGGAGTGTGTGTTGAACGTGAGAGGCAGAGGGCATGGTGTGCTTGCATGTGTGGCTGGATCATCCTTTGATAGACACAGCTTGATCTCTTGAAGATACCATGGGCAGTCATCATTCATGAGACAACTATCAAGTAAGCATTTGAGCATTTGAGTTTGAGCTATTCAACCATCCAAAGCAGCTGACAGCAAACTGACCCATCAGAATAGAGGATTGCCAGGCACCCATGATGAATGTGGTGAAACCCTTGGCCCTACAGACCACCTGCATTCATCGCTGAGACATGAATGTCCAGTGTGACTGATGGAGCTTGTGATGGATGAACAACCACAAAATACAGTGATGCCTGAAGAAATTTGGGTGGTACAATTGTGGTTGCTTGGGGGCAGTGCTAGGACTCAGCATTGACAGAGGCACACTAGCACTCCAGTGCTGCTGGAAGCAAAAAAAAAGTCAACCCAGGGTCAGTGCACAGACCCCAATAAACAAACTTACTGCTGATGCTGCTGCTGTCCCATGTCTGGTGGTAGATCTTGGGCATGAACTTTGAGTGTGCATGAGATGGTAGCAACATCCACTGAAGGGGGGTGGGAAGCCATGCTTGTGCTTGAGTGCTTTGCCACACAAGCATCCACTGGCATTTGGTGTGTGCCATGAGCTCCTGGGCATATTGCATTTTGCAGAGCTCAATCATATTGACAGTCATTTTTTGTTGGATGGGAGCAATCAAGTGGGAGAAGAGAGTCAAGAGATGATAGTTGGTTTAGAGGAAATGTCAGTCACAGCAGAAAACCACCTGTCATTTTAAACGGTGCCTGAGGATCCACAAGCAATCCAGTGATGATCAGGATGTCCAGCCTAAAACTCAGGAGAACTCACAAAACAATACAACTAAGAGATAGAAGCATACAAATCATTTGCAATAGATGGCTGAACATTGAGTGTTGGATGCTGGACAGTGAAAGCTGTTTATCTCATCAGTGAGGGACATTGGCAATACATGTGGTCCAGAGAGACATATTCCAAATCTAGACTACAAAGTACCCATATGACGGCCATAAATGGCCGTCATACAGGTACTTTGTAGTCAACTAACAGGTCTCAATGGGTAATACCCATCCCATGCCTGTACCATATAAACTCTGCAGCAGTCAGCGAACAGGACAGGTATAGGTCCCATACACCTGTACATACATGGGTATGGGTACAGTGCACAGCCCTATCAATAACTATGCCATTCATCTTTGGCTGGAGAAAATTATAGGAAGCTCAGGTTGAATGATTTCATTCTTCTGGAGTATGAAAGGTATGCTTATTTCTATGTATCATTGATTTTTAAATGCCAAACTCTGTTGTCATCTAGGTCCCCTTCTCCCCCACCCACGTATCTCTTTTCATCAATGTTCCTTGGGCTCAACTGGAGAACATCTGACTCATGCTACCCAAATGGATGCTGGTGCCTCAAAGTCAGCTCTTCCTGTTCAAATGGGATCTGAGGCTGCTAGGATGATGGAGAGGGGTGTCAAAGACCCAAGAAGTGAGATACCTGCACAGTATGCACCTACACACCCCCAAATCTGTCCCATGTCATGCTAACCCCCCAACCCACCAATGCAGGTGCCACACAGACCCCAGCACCTCACAACCACAATGGACCACCCAGCACCTGCCTCTATGCCAGTGCATGACTGCTTGCTGGGTGGAGTCTTTGGAATTTCGCAAAAATGTGACACCCAAATCCAGACTATCAGACTTTGTCAGCAGATTGGTGTTTGAACATTATTACAATCCATAAAATTAATATAATTATTTAATGATAAGAATAAATTACTTGATAACAAAATTGTGGTTGTCGAAATTGTGGGAGAATGGGACAAACAGAGGGGAGGAGTGTAACCTTTCCAGTTCCTGCTATCCAGTTCCTGTCATCCTAATCACTACATCACACATTCTTGCTGCCATGCCTGAGACAATCATTGCGCCGACTGCCCTGCCCACTATGTTTTGCATGGATCTCAATGTGGATCTCAACCAAATGGCACATGCTGCTTTATCCCAGAACACCCAGAATGTCCCTCCTGATGGCATGGAGACTCCTGCCACCTCTAGGAAGTGGGGTGGCTTCACTTACAACCAAAAAAGGGCAACTATCCCAATCAATAGGGGTAGTCTAGCTGAGTTTGACATGTGGCACTGGCAAGAGGAAGAAGCACATGCCATTCAATTTGTTGTGTCCTTGACCCAAACCAACAAGGGGCTGCTCTGGTCTGAGTGGCACATCTATGTTTGTTTGTGCCAGATGTCTGGAGGGGAATCAAAATATGTAAAAAAGAAACCTGAGTGGAAATGCAAGATTGAATCTAAGAAAATGGGATGCCGATGCCAGATCATGATCAAATTGTATCCGGACATGCCAGCAGTCCTTGGTCGCTATATCACGGAGCACAATCATGAAATCAGATTAGCCAATATCAAGTATACTCGGCTATCGCATGGAGCATGGGATCAAATTGCATCCATGTTAACAGCTAAGGTGGACATTAGAGAAATTGTATGTAATCAATCTAGTTTTTGTCATGCCAGATATCTGAAAGTGCAGTGCATTCAAGAGGTGGCACCAGACAATTCTCACAACAAATTCATTAACCCTGCAGATATCCAGAAATTGGCCCAGCAGATAGATGAAGAGGGCATCTGTTTGCATGAAGAAGATGCCATCTCTGTGAGGCTGTGGGTTGATAGACTCAGAGCTGAAAAGATATCAGTCTTTTATCAAGATAAGCTTGATGAACCACCCCAGACTTCAAAGCTGCATAAAGGGTGCTTTGTCCTTTGCATCCAAACCAAGTTTCAATGGGATGTGTTCCAGCACCTTGGCCACTCATTTATCGGTATCGAGTGACACATAATACAACCCAATATGTCAATCTGCTTCTATTTACAATCATCACTAGGGACCATTGGGGGCATGGTGCATAAGAATGAATCCAAGATCTTGGCACTGAGTGCTCATACTCCCTATAGGTGTTCCTGTTGCCTAGATGCTCACTTCAAATGGCAGCATAGAAATCATTTCCTTTTTGGTAAACTGGGTAAAGGAAGCGAGTCCCACTGTCTGCCCCTCAGTAATAATGACAGATCATGATGAGGCACAAATTGCAGCGCTTCAGGATGTGTACCCACAGAGCCAAGTGTACCTCTGCACATGGCATGTCCTCCACACGGTGAGATTGCACATCATTACCACCAAGTTTCGAGCACTGTGGGACAAGGTCAAAGCTTGGGTGAATACAGAGGATATGGCCACATTCTTCAAGCTTTGGGATGATATTGCAAATGATCCCTCTAACCCTCAATCCTTTGTGCATTACCTGGCTTCAAAATGGTTGCCTTATAGCCATCTGTGGTCCAAAGTCATCCAAAAAAGCAGGACAATTTTTGCAGAGGGAGACACCAATATGTTACTTGAAGCATATGTTATCAATTTGACATGGCCAGATCTAATTATTAATTTAATTTAGATATCATCATGTATTAAAAACACATTGGCTTGATGGGAAGTGGAATTGGAGGATTGACCATATTATTCACACACTAGTGAATGGTATGGAGCCTCATTACCAAAATGAGAGCATGCAACAAGCTGTCAGGCTGGTGGGCCCTGATCTGGCTAAGAAACAGTGGCATGAAATCCTGGAAATAGCCAATAGCATTTCCCGAGATTCAATTGAGAAATTTGATGTGACAACTGCTTCTATGTTGCATCAGCTTCTCAACAGGGTAAATTCTTTGTTGTCGATCTAGTCAATTGATATGTGATTGCCCCAACTTCCCAAGGGTACAGTTTTGCAAGCACATAGCCACTATCCAACACCATTTCCCCACCACATTCCCAGATTATAAGCCTAAGTGCCTCATAGCACAGTCCTCAATTACCCATGCACACACTGGCATTCCAAGACCAGAGGAATCCATTCAAACACTCACAAAAGATATCAGTTGCCTATCACAGTTGCTTATCAATCAGCCTGATGGAACCAGCAATGGCAACCCCAGCCATTGTTGAAGCCTACTGGTCAGCAAAGTATAGCCTAACCACTGCGATCACATCTACTCAGTATCAGAGCACTTTACCTGAAAAGGCCACGATCACACCCAATCAAAACACTTGGACAGAGACCGCCAACCATATGGGAATCAAATGGGCCCCAAAGCAGAAGTGCCTCCCTGACAAGTGTGGGTTGATGGAGAAGAGTATTGGCACTGCCAAGGGCAAGTGCCATCGCATTCACAGCGACCTGTATGCTGGGGGGGAATGCTTAGGGTAAGCATGCCAAATCCGATGCCCTCTCTGTCATAGGCCCATGTGTGGGCCCAAGCTGTGTGTTCTCAGGCATGTGTGCCCCTGCAACTGCTCCCTCCCTTGGCCCAGCCACAGTGTATGCCCTCCCCTCATCATTGCCCACAGGCGCCTTCACACCGCCCACCCCAAGTGTGGCAGCGCTGGCCTTCTCAGCATCATAATCAAGCCCTTAGATTAGTTTAAATATTATTTATTTTGTTGTCCATAACTCCTGAAACCACCATTATGAAAGTTGACATTGTGTGTGTAATTATTATTCTGTGTTTGAAAACAATTGCGGGGTTTATGGGAATTGCCTTGAGGAGCCACATTGGTGAGGCACTTACCATTTCTGGAGCATGACACTTTTTGCAAAAAGATGTCAACTGCCAGGTGGATAGTGTGTCATGACCCTACAATGGCATTGGATAGTGCTAGGATGCCATGACAACCCACCAGCTGCCCCAGTCTCCCAAGCAACTGCTCATAAGGTGGATTGTGGGTGGAATGGCATTGACAACAACAGCACACTCAACCACTGCCACAAGTCCCTGCTCATGCTGTGGAGGGGAGTACTTTGGGAGCACAGGACCACTAACCCTGACCAGCAACCAGGACCACCAGCTCCAAGGCCCCACAATGATAACAGACAACACACCACCCATTCTGGTAGCTGCATATGAGTCAAACCCCACAGCTCCATGCCCATGCAGCAGCAGTGCTGCCCTCAATTGAGGAGTTCCTGTCATTCCACACATATCATGTTCTGCATTTCATTGTTCCATGCAGTGGCTCATGTGTACCTCCTCAAGGTATCCACAGTTTCACTTAGCATCACATGGTCAGCGATGCTGCAGGCATGGGCAGCATACATCTCCTCTTGAGAATCCTCACCACAGCCCTCTTTCTTGTGCTATAGTCCCAATGCTTATTATGTAGCACACCCCTGCACCTCTGCTTGCAGGGTGGTTTTGTAGTAATATTAATGTGTACTTTGATGCATGGTCTGGACCAGTTGTAAACTGGTCTGAACTGGTCCATTGCAAGACCAGTTACAACCAGTCCAGCAACTGTTGGGTAACCATGACAGACCAGTCTATACTGGTCCAGTCTGCAGTTGCATGTAAGTTTTGAAAAACATCAACCAGTCTGGTTCATGGTTGCACCCCAACACAGGAAAAAAACTGGACCAGACTGGACCTTGAAGCACTAATGCTGATTGAGCTTTGATTGAGGGAGAGATCTCAAGTGTCTGAACCAGGGTACCCATCTGAAAATCATGTCAGGGTTAGTCTTGATCTGCCATCTTTTGAGTGCAATCAGGATCACGAGGGTAGGTTCAGTTCTCATGGCCATGGTGAAGGTACAGTACTCATGTTGACATTCCTCCCCGTCAACCCTTGAGAGGCACACCAATAATCAGAGACCAACACAAGAACGAACTGTATCGAGAAAAGGAGGGCAAGGGATCATTGATTGCAGACGATCGTGATGTGCAGCATGCAGCATGCAGTGTGGCCATATCGCGTAGGCCGCCTGCAAGCAATAGGAGAAGTCGGAAGCGGTCATATCTCATATCTCAAAGGACGCGCACGAGCCCGACCACTCCAGCACAAGGAAGAGAGCTGCATCATCGACGGCACTGATCCACGTTTTCAGTGCATGCTCTGCACCGGGAAGAGGCGCTCCGCTGAGAGTAAGACGCCTGCAGCAGCAGCAGCAGCAGCAGTTGGAATGGAGCGCGAGTGGCACAGCCCGAAACACTTGTCGATCTCCACACGAGGACCCCAGGGATGCCGATTTGAAAGCGCCAAGTTCTGGTCGGGCCAAAAGTGGGTCACCGACCGACCTGTTTGCGTTCGTTCGGAGCTAAATCCGATCGTCCTGTCCCTCCTCTCCCTTCTCTCTCTCAAAAATTCATGCAAAGCGGAGCAAAGCAAGTGACGCCCGGATTATTTTTTTTTTCAAAGCGCATCTTCGGCGATCCGGACAAATTTCGGCAATCCCAAAAAACTTTGGGGCCAACCAAGAACTCGAGTAGATTAAGATTGGTTCTGTCAAAAAACTGGTCCCAACAACATCCGGGGTCCTTCCACATGGACGCGCTGCGCTTGTTGGAATGGAAGTGGGTTGGGTATTACTGTGCAGACACGCGGCGTGGACACTGAACCCACGCGTTGTTCACCACACGGACGACTGACATGACATCGGTTTCTGACATCGGTTTCAGAAAACAACGGTCGTTCACTACACCATTGCCATTCAATTGCCACGCAGTCGGATGATGATCGCCCATCGCACGTATGCAGGGCAAACGAACGCAGAGCCAAAAAGAAAAAAAGAAAAAACCCTGAAAAATAAAATTGCGAAATTGCCGGAACGCGGAACTCGTGCCGCACGCGTGAATAGCCAAAAACAAAACAAAACAAAACAAAAAACACGGGGGAAGGAAGAGAGTGCGTGTGTGAGGCTCCGTTCGAGCAGGACCTTGGGTAAGATGAAAATGGGTGTGAGTAAATTATCGCGCGATCCTGAGTCAATCCCAAACCCAAATCCAACGAATCCAGGGTCATTGGACATGGACAATGCTTCGCTCCGGGAAAATCGGGCGGCGCTGCCACACGCGCAGGAAGTGGGGCAGAGCAACGTACCGACCAAATTCAGTACCGGGAAGAACCCAAAAAAAAAAAAAAAGAAAGAAACAATAGCGAAAGGAAGCACCCGATGGCGATGGCGAGAAAAAAGCTGGATTGGGGGGGGGGGCCCGATGGTCGAGATTTCACGGATATGGAAGCGGGCCCGGAGTGTCGGCGAATTCGAGTACGGATTTGGCCACGTCTCGGCGTAAAGGCGGTGGGGGTTCGCATTCTTCGCAAGACATGGAAGCTGCTCCTGCTTTTGCGCCATATGCAATGATCCCCTCACCCACTTAAAACAAATGCGAGCGTCCTTCACGTTTCCTTGATGAATGCGATGCGGACGACGGAGCCTCGTGGGTGTGTCCTTGCTTCCTGTTCTCTGACTTCTCATCTTTGCATCCCTCTTTTCCTTTTCGTTTCTTTTCTTTTCTTTTTTTTTTTTTGGTTTGGGGCTGACGTCGTGCGGTGATAGAAGATCAATAAACACTTGAGCCGTCGCTCACCCGGTCAGCGTCTCGGGTCGGTAAATGAGAACCTTTGTACTCGGGGAGATCGTGTGGTCCATTTCGGAGACTTCCCAGCCAGTCAGTGTTCACATCACAGCGCCTGACAGGCAAAACTAGCGCGCCGGACGCATGTCGCTTGACGTTCCAGGCAACTCGCTCGTCGTAGCTGAACCTTTGGCGCCATAATTGGGGTGGAGTCGAACCGATTTATGACGGCGTATGTCTGCCTAAGTAGCATCACACGTGTGGGGGTGCTTCCCCCTTGTATATGTGAGGACCGCCACACAAACTCAATCGGTAATGCGTTGTTCAGTTTCTACGCGGCAGGTCGTTTTTCACTCTCGTGTTGTATCGGCATCGGGTACGCATACGGCGGCTGAAGGTATTTGCCCTCTGCCTTTGCCCGGCATCGCAAGCCCCGTCCAGTTCCAACGCACCATTGATTTCGCGGCGAGACCGAAGAAAGGAACATTGTGTCTGGTTGCGAATTGAAGCTCCGAACTGCTAGTCTTTCGCAATTGCAGTTGAGGAGAAACATTCATGAAATCGTTTATTCCAGTATCCGATGATGACGGGAACCTGCACATGATGCCTGTCCTCGGGTTCGAGGTGTGAAAAGGAATTTACAATCCCAATCGCCAGCCGTCTTGCACCCTGGGATCAATTCGTTTTCCCTCACTGTGGATATACACGCCTTCTAAGCTGTTTTTTTTTTCTCTTCTGGCAAGCGGCGTTTTAGGTTTGGCAGACGAGGGTCTCCGTGCGCGGCGCTGTGTTGGGCGCTTGAGCTTGAGGGTAAGAAGCATGGTCATTCCCACTCCGAAAGCCCGTACCCGTAGATGTGCGATTTCCACGTCCATCCTGAGCGCTCACAAATCCTTTTTTTTTTTGAGCCGGTATATGAACGTGAGGATGGCGGTCACCGGACAGGGAGACCCAGACAGGCTTCGGTTCCGGGTACAAGCGACGCGAAGCGTTCTTCCCTTCCTCAGATAATCTGGATTTGGTAATCAATGCGAGTTTACGCTCGCACAGTTTCGCTCCCATTTTTGTCGGCAAGTGGCAGCTGAGATGCGAAGGCAGGCTGGGGTTTGGCGCGCTGGCATGACCAATTCACCGGCAAACTGAGTTCAATGATTGTCACTGCCAATCTGGGCGCTGACAATGAGCGTTACGACTGAGGACGCTGCTCAACATGGTTATCCAAGGACTCTTCTCTGATGAGGTATTAATAATTTCCGAGAAGATTGAAAAAAAAAAAGGTGGTTAATATACCACTTGTTTGTGCACGCTTGAATGGGCGTCGGCTGCACACCAATTCAGCCAGCGTTAAGCCAAAGTTACGACGCATGGATTGAGCTCATCAGACAATTTCTTCATGGATTTGGCACCCGTGGTCCGGTTGAGATAAGAAGATAAATGACACGAGTTGCGCATTAATTCTAATTTCCGCTATCGATCAATGTGGGGTCTCACACGAGAGAATTATCTTGCCGGTCGTACCTGCCGACGATACGAGATAGATAATACCACAAAAAATGAATTTTGCGACTCAACGGGAGCGTGGTACCCTTTCTTTGGACATGGATGTAAACTCCGAGACTGATAATGACTCTTGGCTGGCTTGAATGGCAAGATTTGCACGGCTGACGTAGTTTTTTTCAATCTGCGAACGAAATAAAAAGAACATCACTTGAGAGTTCCACGAGGCGCAAAGCAATCCGTTCCGTACACAGCCCATGCACTGCATACACGCTGTATCAGTGCAGCGGCGCGGAGTGGCGTCTGGGCGTGGCCAGCGTCGCTGTTGACAAGCGACGGCGACGGCCGGGCTGAGTGGCAATATGTAAGCGCGCAGGAATGGGCCGGTCCGGAGTCCAAAAAAACCATTTTAATTTTATTGTGGGCGAATACCCCTGACGCTGCAAAGATCGGCAGCAATGAACTTTTCATTTCGAGGGGTCATACCACCTGGGCTGCTGGGCCTTGGATAGACCTTGCGCGCTTGAGTGTGGCCGAAGGGGATGAAAGGGTGTTCTATATATAGCAAGTAACGGGTTGCACGGGAATGGTTGCGAGGGATTGATGGCCAGGAGAGAGCATGACGATGGCAGAGGGAAAAGGAGAGGCCAGCGTCAGCGGACCAGGAATGGTGTGCGTGCGCAGCCACCGAGGTGACGACGCGCGGCGAGCCCCACGTTGTTTAAGTTGGAAAAGGGGGAGGAGTAGGGTATGTCTGGGGGAATGCAATGTATGAAAATTGGTAGCCGGGTGGCAGGTTGGCAATGCAACAAATGCTTGCTGTGCCCGCAGCACGAGAACATATGGCAGGAGGGCGAGATGTGCAAGGCGTGATTGGGAGACACGTGGGACGGCGACAAGGCCGAATGGCAGGTGGTGCGACCGAAAAAGGCGTTATTGCTCCGGCTGCTGGGACAAATTGGCAAGAAAGAGATCTGATTAAATTGACGAGAGAGGAACGGTGGAAAACGGGCCGTCAAGAAGGAGAAGGATGGGGATTGGGTGGAAAGGACGCGCTGAGGAAATAAATTTGAATTTGCAAAGGGATCTGATGGAGGAGGGTTCTGAAAAGAATTCTGGAAGGGGAAGGCGAATGACGTTTTGTCAGCGACGGAAGGGAAAACGGAGTACCGGGGACGGGGCGGGGGCAGTGATTGGGGGGATGGGTGGGGGTGGATCTGTAGATCCAGGCATGACAGGATGCAGGCAAGAGAAGCGCATGTCGAAAGAAAGGGAACGAATCAGGTGCTTCTCTCTCGTGGCTGGGACTCGACTCGCTCTGTCTCCAGCATCGGATATGTATAGCTCTCGTCCCGTCTCGGCAGCTTCTCCCTCGCCCTCTGTCTTTTATTTCTCCCCTTTGAGTGCGCTGCTTTGATGCTACTCCTCCGACACAACTCTTCGCTCCCCGATCTGGACGCTGCATCCTTACGCCTTCGCTCCTCCTCCTATCCAAGCTACAACACCATTCCATCTAAACAGTTCACGCCTTCTCCTTCCGAGGAAATATCGTCCAACTATGTACATACCACCCAACCTCTTTTTGCCATGTACTCATCATCCCACGATCAGCGCGACGACTCTCTCGTAGACCCCTGGTTACCTTCCCCCCCCGCTCCCCACCCCGACCAACCCGATTCAAAGTCGTCCGCCGCATATTCCTCGTCCCATGTCCTTACCGCCCCGGCTCCCCTCACCGACCCCTCCCATCACTCCCGCTTCCTTCATTCTCCCGCCGCCAGCCCCTCTCCTCGTCTCCAATCCTTCCATCCCGCTTCCCTCAATCGCCACCTCTCCGAACCTAACATACGCTCCGTCGCCGCCGCCCAACCCCTTCCTCATTACCCGTTATCCAATATTGTCGAAGCACACTATCCGCAGCAACAGCGCAGGCAGCAACACCCCCAATCTTTCCAGCATAGCGTCACTCCTCTCGCCCCCTCTCCCAGTTCTGCGTCCTTTTCACTCGATCGGAGACCCAGCACTGCCGGTTCGGCTGCCAGTTCTGGTTGGGAGCGCCAAGGGGACCATCGTGCAGAACCGTTGCAAGGCATAACGGCTCTGACAACGGGGCAGGGTGCGCACACCTCCTTCGGGATCCTCGTCGATCCCTCTAATAAATCTGCCTTCCTTCTTCCAGATTTACCTTCGATCGCGCCTGGAGATCAAAACCCCTCCCCGCTTGACCGATACCCCCCTGCGTTTTCTAATCCGTTCGGCGAACATCACGTCGCAGACGCCCGACCGAGGTCATCCGGTGTCGCTGGCGCGGATTCCCTTCACCCCGAGATTGCCGAGACTCGCTTGCATTCGCCCGCCTCGTCCCTTTACCCGATCACTCGCCCCGTGGTACCCGAGGAGGAACCAGAGATCGTACCCCCTGATCCCTCCGTGTCCAAGACGTACTCTTTTGTTTCTCTTCCAGGAAATGCCGTCAGAAAGCGCCCTCGCAGACGTTACGACGAGATTGAAAGGCTTTATCACTGCTCCTGGCCTGGCTGTACAAAAAGTTACGGTACCCTCAATCACCTTAATGCCCATATCGTCATGCAACGCCACGGGAGCAAACGAACTCCGGCCGGTGAGATACATATCACCTATCCTGACTAAAGATTGCACCTCCTGATCTTTGGCACTCTGGACAGAATTCAAGGAGCTCAGGAAGCAATGGCGCAAGGCAAAGAAAGATGAATCAGATCGTTTGGCGCGACTTGAACGCGTCGATGAACGCTACTCTGTGCGTTCAGAACATGCGGAATTGCCCTATCCCCCACAACCCTATGAACGACACTCCAGGTCTGTATCTTATGGGAGACAGCAGCTTTACGGCCCAGGAATTCCCGGCCCTGAGATGGAACACCAGCTTGCTGTAGGCGAGGCGACAAGGTACCCTTTGAATGCGGAGCCGTCTTCCATGCGTCCCCAATCGCTGCAGCAACAATATGGCTATCCTATGTCTGGCGCAGCTCATCCTCTCTACCCAGTGATACCTACCACCCCCATGTCTTCGTCATGGCACGAGCAGGCCGCGCAATATGAAGGCGCTACATCTCCCCATCATGAGTCTGCACCCAGCGATGCCAATTTACCGGCGCAGGATGTGTACAACTATGAGAGGGAGCGTGGGGGGCAATCCTGGACTACCCCATCTCTTCCTCCGTCCTCCCGACCGGTACCTTCGTATGAGGTGTCCCCCTCGTATAATCAATCTCAAGCCCAACCCCAACAACGCGTGAACACTCTTCGCCCAGACAGCACTCTTCTGACCCCTCTTCCGGGCTACCAGCCGCCAACTGTTGAACCTGAGTATGGGGAAGAATTCGATAGTAAACAACAGTTCTGGACGGAGCAGCAGCACTGATCGCGGCATGACCCCAGTGCGACAACACCGTAATCTCTTCGCCTGACTTACCTCCCCGTTGAGGGGCTTTGTGATTGCGCAGTTAAATTTTGGGCCTCCCGAAAAGAAATACAGTCTAACATTCTCGCCTGTCCACTTACCATTCGTATTCTACAACATCGCCGCTTCGTTCTACTCGTGCACTTGCTATTGTACCTTATTGCCATTTAACTGCACGCATCTCTCTCATCAACAAGTTCATCGTCTCCCTTCCGCCACCTTATGTTATGGTATGCTGCACATAGTTCCCTTATACACTCTCACTACACTTACTCGCCCTATAACTGAACTTCCTGGCTGGCCGAGCCGTTGTTGTCATGTATATTAATTATTCATTGACTCGCTGACTCGAGCGCGTTCTGGCAGAGATAAACACACATTCGTCTTGTACTACAGTACGCAACGTGCGGCGATCGGGACGTCATACCACCTGCCAGACGTCTCAACTTCCGGGGTCACAATGTGTGTCAATGATGAACGAATCGACGCATGGCACACGCATTACGACGATATCACATTTGAGGATGGGTACATTTCTCTGGTTGACGCGTGGCGCGTGAAAGCGTATTTGGCTTTGGGGTAGCGCGCTTCAGGTCGCTAGCGCCGTTCACGTCATTTCCATGTCAGCTGTCAGGTCGAGCGGGGTAGGGCAGGGCAGGGCAGGGGCAGGCCGCCCGCCCACCCCGTCCACCGCCGCGGAAAGGGGTGGGGTCGGGGGGTCGGGGGTCGGGGCGCGGGCCAGCCCGTCTGTGAGAGAGGACGCCATTGGGAATTGAAAAGGGGGGGAGCGGGAGAGCGTGGGGTGAAGGGGCGAGGGGGGGGGGGTTGGGCGTTGAAGAAATCAAACGCCGCCGACTTCACCTGGCACATTGCGCATAACGTCATTCACCATATACTCGGGTTTACAGTTTTGCGCAGAAAATACGAATTTTCGTTTGCGTGAGAGGGCCCTCTGCTTCCTCGCACCCGTTTTTTTTTTTTTTTTTTCTCAAGGATTGGATTGGAGCCAGGCATTTGGGACTGCGTTCGAGAGACGCCATCCCATGCCGTGCGCGTGCGAATTTTTGGTGCCCTCACACATAACGTAAACTGAACACGAGGGCACGAGACGAGAAAGAAAGAGACACCCGCATGCGGCACAGGACAGCAAATTGAAAGTGTCTCCAGTTATCTGTTTCTGAACTTTCTTTTTTTTTTTTTTTGCAATCCGATGATCCCCCCCTTTCCTTTTTGCTGCACGAACGCGATGGTTCGAACTGAAGGCGGACTGCTAATTATCTTTTTATTTTTTTAAATCCTATTTTGTCTTGATCACGATGATCATAATCGAATCGAAGCTGCCGCTGTCGATGTCCGAGCGGGTGTCGAGGTAAGAATGGGCGGTGGCAGCGGCTTTGATCGGGTGGCGATCGTGGCGCGTGGGTGCGTGTGGGTGAGGACGACGAGGACGACGTATGTATGTATGATGATGATGAGAGCGAAGCGAGCATACCGGCGTCCTCTCCATTGGGCAGTTCGCTTTTGATAAGCTCCGTGCGAGGGGCTCGGTCACCAATAGCCGAGTGAGCGCACCGTAATCCGCAGAATCCTGCGGATTTCTTGGCTGAACGCCGATCACCTGAACGCCGATCGCGGCATTGTTGTGGAGACGATACACACGGTCTCTGCATGGATGGCAAAGAGGGTGGAAGCGGAGGGTGTTTCACGACACGAAAATGATTTGTCGTCCGTCGGCGTCTGGATCTTCCCGGCCCTTCGCCATTCCGGTTCGGAGTGGTGGGGGGAGAGGGAGGATGAGTAAAATGGCGCGCGGTCGGTGTGTGGGGGGGACGGGGGGAGGAACGTACTTAGCGGGCGTAATGGAGCGTTGCGTACCCCTCCACACACATTTCAGTTCAGACGGTGTACGTCGATGAACTCTCTTCCGTCTGTTGGTTAGCCGACGACACGACGAAGGCTTGTTGCCGTGTTCGGAATGTGGCTCATATGGAAAAGGAACCAAAAAAAAAAGGGTGTACGTAAAGGGGGAAAAGGGCTGGTACCGGAAGCGTATACATTAGGATTTGTGGTGGTGGCCACTCACTGGCTGAGCGCTCAGGGCCAAGCCAGTTGGAGGAGGTAAGGGATGTGAAACTCAACTTGAGGGCGAGTGTCACCACGGGATGGAAGAAACGTCGTTCAAAAAACGGGGACTAACGACAGACAGAATGGGGGTACTGTGGTGGGACCAGAGCCACAGATGAATGTAAGTAAGGTGCAGACTCGGACTCTGAAACGAGCAACAGCAGGCGCAGACAGTTTACAGTTCACTCGTACCGGGCCGGGCCAAAAAAAACCGCAAAACAAAAACAAAAACAAAAAGGTGGCCCCAGAAAAGGAATGATGAAAGTCGACGATCCGATGCCGGCAAGGCAAGGTTGGCGGGGGGGTGCTGGGCGCTCGCAGCCGCCGTTCTCCTGGAGTCTTCTTGCCCGTTCCGAACCAGTGGGAAAAATAATGACACCCCCAATGTTTCTTTTTTTTCACAGGGCGCGCGGCGCGCGCCGCGGCAGGCAATACCGTTTGCGGAAGTCAGCATTGCAACACGCCTTCAGTGCGAGCGCGACGGCGTGGAAAACCGAGACCGAGGTTGAGAGCAAGAGCGCGCGCGGGAGACGAAACAGCAGCAGAGCCTGAGCAGCCATTCCAACGGTATACATAAGCGCCGCCCCACTAAGAAATCTGAATAATATTCCCTGAGTAATGAGACCCACACACGGATACAAAAAAAAAAAAGAAGCTCTGACAGCTGGTCGGTCCAACCGCGCGCCAGCAACTCCATCCATCTATCCAGCAAGCCTCGGTCCCCCATTCTCCCAGGAATCTCACTTTCCTTCCTGTTCTTCCTGGGCGCTTACATCAGCGGAACGCGGCCCACTCCGATTCGGAAGGATGAAGTCAAGGACAAGACTTGGTAACCTCAAAGGCGTGCCAAATGCAGAATCGTTCCAAAGGACAGAAAAAAAAAAAAAAAAAGAGGCTCCCTTCCTCATGCAGATAAACGGCTGACTCCGGCAGTTGCAGAGCGGCAAGGAGAGAGCGAGGGGGTGGCTGGCCACTTGGAGCGTTTGGACAAGGTTTGAAAGTATCATGGCATGGCCACTGTTGGGGTTGTTATACGTTACCACGGGATCCGGTCATGAGACCTGGGGTTGAAAAAAGATATTATATCCCAGACGGGTGATGGTGACCCAGGATCCAGGACCTTCGTGGACAGGGCACCGTATAGAAATTTCAACTGCTGAACGTCTCTCGAGATATTTCCCGCCCTTCCATGTTCACCCCCCTAAAAGCACGATGTGGGGTGTTTCTTCTGATGGGTTTTCGACCCCCCTTGTTCTAGGGAAGGAACAACCGTTTTTTGTGTGTGGGCGGGTGCTCCCGAAACTCGTCGCTTCTGTCGATCAATGGCCGCTTCTCGGTCCTCGCCCTCGCTTTGCACGCATCCAGTGCCCGCCGTGCACGCCAATTTTTTGCTTATCTAGATGCCAGTTGCGCCTGTTCTCACTCTCCGCTCACCGTCGTGGGGGTGGGCGATATACTTGTGATCTCGCGGATCTGATCAGACCGATCAGACGCTATCTGTCCTTTTTTTTTTTTGTTTGTTTCAATCTTTACGGTCTCATGTGATTCTCAAATCACCCGTGGCCGGTTCGCGATTCACGGACGAGTTCTCGCTCGCTCGTATTGGTTTTCCGTTTTCCGGTCAGGACTCGTGACGCGCGCCAACCCAGCCCAGAGAGAAACACAAAACGGGACGACAGAGTTACGATTACGAAAGGCGCCTACAACAAGAGACAGTGCCGTAAGCGCCTCCCGAGCCATCCGTCGACCGTTGTTCATCATCACGTAAATGCACTGCTTCGGCGTTTGGGAATGAACTTAACACAACATCATGCAAATCAAGTCCTCGTCCCCAATGGTCATCTGCTGGACTGCTGGCTGCCTGGCACCCGTACGTTCGTATTACGCAACCAACGCAACTCGCACACGCCACACATCTCGTTCTCACGTACGACCAACGCCTCTCCACCCAAGGTGCCACCCATTCGGCTCTCGTGGGCTTTTTGCGCCTTCGCTTCGCCGCGCATGCTCCCGTCCCGATCATCCGAACCGTACCCCACCACCGCGAGGGAGGGCGAATCGTGCTTGTATCAGACGCGGTACGGGATATCATGCCCGCCGTCGACGCTGCCTTTGACAGCCCGGCCAATCGCGTGGGAGCCTCGCTCGCTCGCCCGTCGGCGCCGGTCTCACGACCCGACGCGTGGTCCCGTCGTGGCCTGAACGGAGGAGGGGAAAGGAACGCCGCGCTGTGGCTCTCTGCCCGGTCCCGTGCTTTCGCTTCGATCTGCGCCGGTGACGCCACGCCACAATCGTTCCTCCCTAGCCGAGCCGAGCCGAGTCTGAGGGTTCTGTGGTTGGAGAAGTGGCGGCGTGAGAGCGAGTGGGCGGCCGATTGATGGATGGATGGATGGATGGATGGATGGATGGACGCATGCGCTGCTTGCGGGCGGTCACGCGTCCTGTGTGTGTGAGATCGTCGAGGTGAACCGCAAACACACATCCCGCGGTGGCAGGGGCGGGGATCACGTATGATGATGACAGAGGCAGGAACCCGGGCGAGTTACAGGGTAGGTACACGTACAGAACGTACGTGGCTGTACCACCACCAGGCGGCACGGTCCTGTGGCTGACTGAGTGGATTTTCATCCAGGTAGGTTAGGGCAGTTCTCAGCATGACATAAAGGAGATTCCAGTTTCGGAATAATAAATGGACCTCTCACTCCTCCACCGCACTGCAGCAGATCGTGCCTCGCTTTCGTTCTACTTTACGCAAAAAAAACACTTGGCAAACGGATGTCCGCAATGTTAAGCGCGTACGAGAATAAACAAACGCTCGGCTACAGTCATCGTCGAAACATCAGGATCTCCAAATCGAGGACATTCTGGTCGTCCACGTCACGTCAACGCGTCAAGGTGTCTGTGGAAGTACAGCGAGACGAGAGCCTTACGGCTCGACCGTCCCACGTCGGAGTGGAAAAGCCGCGCCGAACGTTCGTAAAAGTATCAGGTAATCAAAATAATAATTGCGCTCGTCGACGTCACAGAATGCATCGAGCTGTTGGAAGGCGCCGACTTCCAGGAGACACTGGGAGATGAAGCATGCGTATCGAGGTGAAATGTAATGTGTAGATTCTAAGGTTTTCTTTATGCCTCACGGGCAGTTGAAACGATCGTGGATCAAAGAGAACAATAGCATCGAGCGCCCTGCAGGGGTCTACTCGGATCCCATCATGAAAGTAACCCCACTTGGATGTGGGCAGATGCCAGTGAATGAAGGACAAACTCATTTCGCGCAGCAAGGTGTGTTTCGGCATTTTGTAAAGTGACAACACTCTCCGCGAAAATCGCATTGCCCAATGTTTCTTTATGCTTTCTTTTTGTGGATGCAACAGCACGCTGACGTGCGCAATATATCAATCATGGACACCAACGCTGGGCGCCACACGTTGCGGACACAGGATGATCGAGGGGCCCAGGCTCTCAAAGTGCGCCGTCACGCTGTCTGAGCGCAACCATACAATCCTGGGTGTCAGCAGTCATCTGCTTCATTTACAGGAGCTCAGCTTGAATGTCAGCAGCCTGGGGGTCCCATCAAAGCTAAATTTTCGATCGGTTTACACACGACCATCACAGTTGCGCACCTGTTCTCCACATACGGTCAAACAAAGGCGCCAATAGTGCGTCACAAGGTGGGGATGAGAGGGCACCGTGGACTATTTTATTGCTCGACCCTGTATAGTTTTACGGATGGGTTTGGCGCATTGATCAGGGTCGAGGAGCTCCTGCCAACTGGTCCATTCGGTTTGACATGCCCTTCCAAGAGTACGCTGGAGGAGATGCGGCTGTTCAGTTCAGGTACACCATCCGGGTTGGAAAGCAGGCATTCTGGTTCCGTCCGGGGCTTAGGAACGGTTGAGCAAGCCATTGTGGGTACATACAAGCAACAATCAACTTTTGGATGAGACGGCGCTCGACATTTCAAAAGGGCCCATGATTTGCTTTATCAGAAAAACAAAAGAAAAACGGTATCAAATGATCTGATAAGACAAAAATAATTATAATATTGATGACGATGACGTAGCGCGAGATCACAATTCATCCAAGCAATCGCGTCCGAGCCGCTGAGCGCAGCCTACAACGACTATGCCTCTCGCAGACATCCCAGTTGAACTCTTCCTCGATAACCTGCTTCCCTTGGCAGATGTCCGCGATGTCCTAAGCCTTGGATCTACAGACAGGTCCTTTGCAGCACTTTGCGCGGACGAAACGTTTTGGAAGAGGAAGTGTAAAGAGGACTTCAACTTCACCAGTCAAGAGACGGCTCGGCAATCCGGATGGAAAAACTTGTACAGAGGTCTGAGGTATCCAAAAATCTTCGTCTGGGGGTCCGTCCGTCGTTATACTCGTCCTTGCGCTCGATCGTGACAATGTGAATCTCCTTTGTAGCCAACGCGCAAATGGTAGGCTCGGGTTGAAAACCATCCCGAAAGGTCTTGGAGTGGGTATCCCGTACCCGATAGAAGTCAAAATTCCTGGATCCCGGATCGTAAGCTTGGTCGCGGGCGGCATGTGAGCTCTCAATTTGTTCCCCAGGGCCGCTAGCGTCCTCAAAACGACATAGGTCGTTCCATGCTGTCGACTCTGAAGGTTCAATGTTTGTTTGGGGTATGCCCAATTGGATGTGATAACACAAGCATAAGTCTGAACCTGCCTCCAGGTACCTTGAATGGCGAGAGCCAATCCCTACATAGTGAGGGATTCTCCGTAAAGTACAAGACAGCATCCGAACCCCATAGGCTGCTCATGCCGAACCCTATTCGCACAGTCAGGTGCGTCTACATATGCACATGTGCGACAAAGGACTTGCCCTCTGAAGAGACTCGTTTTAGCTGTGGCAGGCTGCACACTATGGCACTTGATTCGAAGAACCATATCTGGACGTTCGTCAACTGGGGTCGCCCGTTCAGGCTGGATAGTCCCATGCTGGATTGCTCGTTACCTGAAACTACCCCAATGCAAGCGGAGAGTGGCTGGTCTTTTTCTTCCATCCTGACCCACTCTGGTGATATCCTTGCTTTCTGGCCCTTTTCAGGCCAAGTTGGCCGCCTTTGTGATGAAGAGAACCTTGCCATGGATGAATGGGGAACTTGTCACGCATATCCCACGTCAGATCGTCACATTCCTTGTGTTACCTGGACTCTGCGAGCTGATCCTTTGAGGATACCTCCTATACCTGAGCTACCTGAGCTCAACGACACGGGGTTGTCACAGGAGGAGAGGTCGAAGAGGACTACCTTGATCAAGATAGCAGCTTTCGACAACCATATCATCGGACTGACCAATAAAGGACACGTCTTAAAATTTGGAGATTTGTCAAATGAAAAAAGCTTCGACCGGACGACGCGCTGGCAATACGTTTGGTGGTCCTTCATTTTCTCCATGCGCGAGCTGACATGTGACGCAGTTGGAGAATTTTAGTGAACTTTCCAAGGTCGCATCGCACCCTGCTTTCCGAGACGAGCGTTCTGGTTTGACGGCCCCGACCTCTCTGCGGATCACGCATGTAATACATAAAACAGTCCTACTGATGTTCTTTTGATGTGACACAAACCCCTCAGATTACAGCGCACTTTGAGACCTTCGTCGCGTATTCAACCGGTTCAAGCTCGATTATTCTGATGGGCGACGTACATACTAACAAGGATTCCCAGCCCAAAGTTATTCCCTATCTACAGAATCGCGGTGTTATCTCTACCGTGCTTGGAGACTACCATTATGGTGCCCTCACCGCTGACGGGCAGCTGCTCACATGGGGACAATACTCTCATGGTGCTCTGGGGCTCGGAATACCTACCGAACTGCCCTTGGGTGCGCCAGGGGGATATGCCACGGAGTCACAACTTAGTCAATCACGGCGATCGCAATGGGGCCCTCTCGAACCTCCGAGCGTTATTTTACCCTCCCAAGTGCATTTTAATCATGGGCCGAACCCTGGCGGTCGAAGGTTCTGCTTCGCCGCCACTGCGGCAGGGTGGCACATGGGCGCGTTGGTTGCTTGCTTGGAGGTTGGCTCCCTTCCAGGGTTTGAATGTCATTGCTGACTTTTTGCGACATCTCTAGCCCGAGAAAGAGGCATACGATGCCGGTCCCGACGAGCCTGAACCGTCCTTAGGTAGGATTGGACTGTCTGGCCGTGGCAGTGAGGTGCCATCTGGAAGCCGTAATCAACCATCGTTGCCTTCGGACGCCAGCGCGTTTGGATTTGACAGAATATTCAGGATTGGTTATGCAGGGCGTGGCAGGGGGGTTCCACCGGGAACATAAGATCAACTAAGTGAAAAGTTCGGGCAAGTTACCTTATTCTCTAAGTCCACCTCCATTAGAATAGATTTACCGATGCACTATCAGAAATGAAAGGCTCCGTTCGATCCTCCCCGTTGACCCAGGAGCATACGTATACTTCGGGACATACAAAGAAACGTGTTGGCACAAGAGGTTGATATTGGACCCAGAGTACTCTGTACGATAAGGAAGGAAGGAGCGCCGAGAAAACAAAAACAGTTGAGCGCTGGTACTCATCGGATGATCAACGTCGCATGTGAGAAAGAGATGGACGGGATGAATTTTATTTCACTCCTTCCTTCCTTTCCCGACCCCAAAATTAGAAAGATAAAAGGGATAGGAAACTTGAAAGGTGTGCTGGAAGAGGGCGTGCGCTGGTCGAGTGCCATATCGAGAGGACCATACGTTCTATGACGAGGGGTTATGTGGTCTGTCAAATGTTTCCGAGTGCTGAGGCCTGGTGGTCTAGTAGTATGATTCCTTCTTAGGGCTGCAAGTTGGAGGAGGTCCCGGGTTCAATTCCCGGTCAGGCCCAACTTTAGGCCTGATGGTCTAGTAGCATGATTCCTTCTTCGGGCAGAATTTGGAGGAGGTCCCGGGTTCAATTCCCGGCCAGGCCCTGCTTTTTTTCACTTCTTCCTCCTGCGCCGCATCGTCCCGACCCGACTCAATGCTCGCTGAGAAAACCCCGGTTTGATTGCGTACACATAATTGGATATACAGGACAAAAGAAAGCGTAAACTGGGTTACAATCTAGATAGCAGATCAGATGGACAGAGATATGGTGTGACCTCAACCGAGGTCGGGTCGGAGGGACAACTGGGCTTAACTACCAGAATGCGCACCTGAATCAAGGCAAAGTAAGTGCCAAAGCGAACACTAGAGTATGGATCATTATACCATCCTGAGAAACACTGGCAGAGATTCTCCAGTGAGGTTGCTTGTAAGATCAGTTTATCGACCTGAGCTTGCACCGAAAGCACGACGTTAGGGTTGAAGTCGCGACCTAAAGACACGTTATCCCCATCTCGTATCACAAGATCGGAGCTTACGAACCTGTGAGTTTGTGTTGTACCCGATTCAACACCGCCAACGCACGGTCATTGCGCTCTTGGGCCTCTGTTGTGGGGAATTGAGAATAAGCGAGACGGGGTGATAAATGAAATGTGTCCGGCATACCGTTGAGAATGGTGTTCTCGTCGGCCTTCAGCTTGCGAAGGGGCTCCTGCACGTACGCATTGACGCGAGATAAATCTGCCGTCCGTGAGGAGTCACCACCTGACTCTCATGTAAGGGAGGTGAGAACTTCCGCTGCACAAAGACCTGCTCACCAGTGCGCCGATTGTCACCCTTCGTTGGCATCAACCTCCAGTTGATCAGAGGGTCGTATACGAATGCTTCTAGAACCGCCATCAAGGATTCTTTGTTGTCACGCAGGACTCGCATAGAGATTTCGCAGGTGTTTCTATAGCTGCCTTCTATGCCGCTGACCTGTGGAGACTCAGCCGTGTCTCTGACATCGCACAGGAGGAATTCAAATCACCTCCATGGCATGTGTAAGCATCCGAGTGAGTCGGAAAGGTATCTTTTCGGGGAACTTCTCGCGATGCATTGCTACCTCGAAGCAATCGCCAAAGTCAATATGCACCACCTTTCCCGTCTTGCGCTCCAGCATAATATTCGATGGATGGCGGTCACCAAGTCCTAGAATGTGACCGACCATGCTGTTGACTGCGAGTGACCGAGTGAATGTCGCACGACGCTCGAGCCAGTGCTCAGAGTTGATACTCTTCAGCCACAAGACTCGATACAAATCTTGACCTGTGGTATTCTCCAGGGCGTACTCGAACACTTCGATCTTCTGTAACAGCATGAGGTTCTCATAGTCTGGCGCCATCTGCATGGGGTTAGCAATGGAAAGGATGGGAACCAAGGATAATCGACGTGCCTGCAGCATTAGCCGGTACTCGATATTCAGGAGAACCTTTCGTGATTCACGGTAGTCGCGGACTAATACGTGTAGCGTGTCGCTATCGTGGACCCACCCGATAAGGCCGGCATGCGGGCCAAGAGGTATGACTGAAAATCGTTGAATATGAAGGTGGCGCTTAAAGCTGTCCGTGTCCTCTGATAGGAGAGTATTCACAAGGCTGAACAACTGCATGAACGCGTTCATCCTGACGAAGATCTTCGTGTCCTACAGAACGTGACACGTCAGTGACGATGATTGGAGACACTTCACAGCTTGTCCGTACCCTTCAAGACATATTGATATTCCTTTCCATCGCTGCCTTTGAGATAGAGGCGACGAGGCCGCTGCTTCGATATGATGATTGACAACTTCGGCGCGAAATTTGCGATCTTGATGGTTTCCTTTCCGCTTTGGTATGTCCCTAAATGCCAGGTTAAGCCAGATGAAGACATCGTTCTCTCGTTGGGAAAGCACTTACCCGGAACAGCTAGTTCCAGATTACGTGCCTTCAAGAGTTCGGGTGAGACATACTGCAAGTCCAATGTGGTCAATTGTGGCAGTTGTTTCTCGACCTTCTTAAAGACCTGAAGAAAAGTTTATTATAAGACTGACACATCGCGGTGGATGATGAATTTCTCACGGCAAAATAGATGTCCCAAGCATTGTCAAGGTCTTTGATTTCGCCATATTTCTGGTATCGACGAGTCGCTTCTCTCGCCTCGTGAAGCTCACGACCGAATGCTTGGATGAATGAAGTTTCTCGTGCAGTTTGCGGTCCCTGAAGGTCAAGGTGAACCGTTAGTGAATAGGTGCTTTCGGATGAGAACCAACCCTCTCCAGCTCTTCGTGAAGTGGTTCGAGCGCAGCAATCATGCCCTCCGGGTTGTGCTCGGTATAGTACTGACGAGAAGCCTCTTCCAGCTTCTCATGCCATTGTTCGTGCCAGAGAATAGCGACACGTATTAGCTCGTGACTGACGACAAGTGCCTGTGCGAAAGAAGTTCATAAATGTCTCCACTCAAGTGCGATAACGATAACCTTACCTGCTCGACAATGACTGGGCTGTGTTGCTTCATGCGGTCCATTATGGCAAGGGCAGCATCTTTTCGTAAAGCGCTTGGAGATTTCGAGGCCACAGTAAGAGGATAAATCAGCGCCTGCGGATGGTGCTTGCCAACATCTGTGAGTAGACATGTGATGTTCCTCCGGATATTGGTGTTGGGGGTCTGGATGCGCGCAATGATCTGTGCGAAGAAGCTTAGGGGAATCCGGAGGAGGAAAGGTAGACATCATACCTGGGGAATCACTTCAAGCCATGTGTCTACTTCGACTGTGCTGAACCCGCTGGCAATCGCGTGGCTGACTTCGTCTTGGGCCCCGAATTTGAACCAAAGTGTCAACAGTCGAAGGGTATCTTGTAAGGAATTCTCGCTACGCAGGGCGATAGAGCGGAAGAAACCTTGACTCCCTGGTTTGTCAGTGTGACATAACCTTGCAGGGGAACGTTACCTTGAACAGCAGGAATGATATGTGGGACCAAGGTGGTACCCATGACGTCCGCAGCCTTTACTTCCGCTTGATTGAGAAGGTGGTTGACAACTTCAAAGTTCGCTAAAGCCCAGGTGTGCCATGCCTTGTACCAATTAGGGTCGAATTGTGTGGCAAGGAGATATGAGTAAAGGATGTCTTTTACATTCCGCTGTGATTTTGTATGAGCTAGTGCCAGGAACTAAAGCGCGTGTTGTTCACGAACCGTAGCCCAGCTGTCTGAAAGTTCGATTTGCCACTCGCCTTGTTTGAAATAGCAACGCGCCAAAAGCCGTGCAAGCTCGTCGAGTTTCTGCTTGGACACGCCAGACCGTTGCCCGCGCTGCGTCGTCTCGGCCTCCAAATCCCTCGATAGATTTGTAGAGAACGAGCGGAGAAAGGTGAGGCTGTCTTCTTTGGACCCTGATGCCCACATATACTTGAGCTGGGCATAAACAACGTTCGGAGGAGCTTTCTGATGCTGAGCATAGAAAGGCCAGTCAGCAAAGTTTATATTCTCCTACGGAAGTGCATCACCCTTTCTTGAGATAGCAACGAGTTGATTGTCTTTTCGGCAAGTAACATGCGCTCGGACTTCCGACAGAGGTTGGCGAATTTGATCCACATAGCCGGGTCATCATCTGGGCTCAAAACTAGCGTCCGAACCTGGAGAATCCTCTGCCAAACCTCTACATCGGGCTGACATCCCTGGAGTCTGGGACGGTTGAGTATATTGATAAATACACATGAGAGAGCAAACCTTTTGATCCAGGTTTTCCTGATGGTTTGCTGACGCTCCGGCTGGTCGGCAAATTGTTTGTAGGCGATGATCTCTTCTAGCTCGGAGAGCATCTGAGCTCTGACCATTACGCTAAAACAAGGTTAGATGTAGAAAATCATACTTCAGGCTTGTCAGGCTCACTTATACGATCGTCCGTAGCTTTCACCTATGAGACCACTGAGCTCCGGATCGAGCAGGTCGCGCGCCTTTGTGATATGTGCCAGCGCCTTCGGGAACTGATTCTGGTGCACCGACAAAATTGCGCGATAGAACGCACGATCTGTCGACTCCGCCTTCATGGTAGCAATGTAATTGTCCATAGAGTCCCAGTCATTTAGTGACCATGCGGCGGCAGCAGCCATTGGAGCTATTTCACGGCGCTCATCTGGTGTCGCACTCGCCCAATACTCCTCAACCTGCCCCGCGAGCTGGTCCCACTCCCCGAGCGCATGAAGGCATTTCATTCGGCCGATCGCGATGTCCGGATTCCCTGGGTCTTCTTGTTCCCTGCGTTCGTATGTGCGGAGAGCCTCTTGCCATCGCCCAAGTCTTTCATACCATTGGTCGTGCTTCGTAATATCGTACTGCTCCCGTGCGACGAGGAGCGTGCCCCACGCCGCGTCTGACTGCTGTAGCTTCGTGTTGATACCGATCAGTGCCTCGATGATCGATGGGGATGTTTCCGTGAAAAACTCAAGTTCCTTGTAGTGCAGTGCCTTGGCGTAGGCATGGTACTTTAGTGCATATTCTCCGAGAATGCTGTTCTCGATTGGGAGCCGCTGGTCTTCGTGTTCCATAAACTCGCACAGGTTTAACAACCTGTGTATTAGGTCTGATGGTGCTGTCGGTGACGTGATCGCATAGTCGATCGCACGGACAAGATCTTCCTGTACCCTTGTTGAAGCTTGCACTGCCGGGACCATAAATAAATACGTACCTGGTATTGTTCGTAGAGATCCCGCCAACAAGAGATAAATGCCGCATTGAACAACTCCTTCGCCAGAGGCGGATGGACATCAACCAGGCTCATGCAAGCGCGCAAAGCATGAGAAGGCGACTCCTTCATAAATTCTACCGAAAGGCGATGCATCCATCCTAGCCAATCTTCTTTAGTTGAGACCTGCGACGTGTCCCACGCCTGCTTCAGGTGTTGCTGATTAACAGTCATCTTGGCGGCCTCTGCAGGTGCGGAAAATTCCGGTGCCTTGTTACTCTCATTCATGCTACAATAAACTTGAATGAAAATTCCTCAATCAGAAAACGTCACTTACATGTATTCAAGGGTTCCTAGTTCCTGCGGCAAGCGCTCTCCGTTCAGTAACTTGGATACAAGACTCTCGTACTTAGGGTGAGGAATTCTGTGGCGTAGTAGTGCCTGCACGCCCCGTCAGCATATACGGTGCAAGCCTGGTGGCATAGGAAAGCTACCTTGTTTATGGTAGGCACAAATATGGCGAAGTCTGATCCCAGCTGGACAAGCAATGAACACAGCGTGTCGAGCACGGCCATCCGCAATTCGTTGTTCGAAGAGGTCAACACTCGCACAAGTGGGTGAATGATGCGCGATGCATGATCGGAGAAATTAACACGACTCGAAAGCCCATCAATTGTGACGATCGCGCGCTTGCGTAACGCTGTTGACGCGTCAGATCGTTCGTACGTTCTCACAATGATGGGAATGACAAGGTGCAAGTATTCCTCGATATTTGAGCCGAACGTTAAGAACGCATCAAACACCTTGATCTGGGTCGCAGAGCGCTTGTCGTTCAATTCTCCGTCAAATACCTTCAGTATGAGTGGCAAGATGGTTGACAGAAACGGCCTGAACTCTGCGTCAAGCGCTTTGCCCAGCGATTCAATAAGCGACACAAGCGGAAGCTGCAGTGACTGGTTTTCCCAGAGGTCTGTCACCAGCGCAAAGATATCGGGCATATACTTGCGGACATGTTGCTTGATAATGCCGATAAGGATAGCAAGTTGTTGTAAGTGAAACTCTTGAAGGCGCGCAGCAGAACTGCGAGTCACAGCTGCGAACGCTGGGATGATCTGGAGAGACCGTGACCAGACGGCACATTTGATGTCGCATAAGCGCTCTCTTACCTGAGGTAAGAATGTCACGCATTTGAGACCTTGCGTCTTGAATATCGACATAATGGCTTCGATGACGGTGTGGTGCTGGCTGCTCAGTGACTGATCTTTGAGAATGCCAAGCAGTGCGTTGATGACCACAGTCTGAAAGTAGTCATCCGAAGCCGAGGACGTCGTATACGTGAGATTAATTGCCGCTGCAGCGGGTGTTTGGGACTCGTTCAGTTCCTCGTCAGGTTTAGTCTGCAGTGTAGTGTCAGACATCGAGTCTCCCAGCTGGAGAAAACATGGCGAACTTTACGTCTGTAAGGGTCGAGTGCACCTATGATTCCCAGTACTTTGATGACTTCCCGGCGCACAGACGAATTTGACTCGCTCTTTAATATCCGCCCAAAGATCTGCAACAGCTGGGGATATTCCACCAAAGGTTGTATAACATATCCCGTGCTAGAGCACACCTGCCCAAGTGCATGCAGGGCAGCATCGCGCTTCGCGATGCTTGGGTCGGCGAGCTTTGCGAGGATAATCTCCATTAATTCGGGAACGTGTGGATTCACGTCCTCCCCACCAACGCAAGCCAGCTCGCCAAGACACATCAACACGTTTGCGGCAACAGTGGCGTTGGGATCATTAGCTTTGAGTAAAAGCACGCGTAGCATCGGGAGTGCATAAGGTTTGATCAAGCGCTGCGTTGCACTCACGAGGAGTGTCAAAAGCCTCGAGCATTCTTCGCGATTGCGCCTGTGTATCGCGTTCTCAATCATAGAACGGAGCACAGTCGGCAAGAGGTGATACCCACGTAACGGTTGAGTATTCAAATTCTGTGAGTAGTTGTATAAGGGATTTGCGCAGTGAAGGTATCACATAAGCGGGGTTGTGCAGTGCGAGGCGCCCAATGAGGCCGACCACTGTCTCACGATTCTCGAAGACTTCGTCGTTCAAAGCAATGAAAAGGGAGCGGACATTCTCTGCCTGAGCCAGGTGTTTGTCGAACTGTTCATGTAGATTTGCTAGGACAGCCTGTCGGATTGTTGCGTCTAGGAAAGGAGAGTCAGCGGACCCACAACGCCATGTAGGGGGTTACGAACCTGGGTCGGCGATGCCCACTGTAAGTAGTTTGTCGATGACGTCGCTGATGATTTCGATGGAGTTATTGCTGCCCTGAAAGCCGATAGGGTCCCGCCTGAAGACACTACAGCATGTCAAGGCCGCCGCCTTCCGCACTTCTAGATGGTCTTCTTCGAGATACGGAAGGGCGCAATTACGCACAAACTCGTTGAGAACATGCCCTGTGACTCAAGTTAACGCCTGCAATACTGACAGCCCACTTGAAGCATACCGCTGAAGTCGAATTCGCCGAGAATGGTGAGAGCTAGGGTGATCTGTTCAGAGCTCTTCGTTGTCCCAGAGTTCTAGCATTCATATTAGCCTGTCGTCGATATTCGGAAAGCACATCCTACCTGAGACGCATTGAGATCCCGAGAGATGGTAGAAACATTTCCTCGCATGAGCACGGGTGGCGCCCCGAGGGGTTTGTACGGCTTATCGCTGAGGATCATCGATAACATATCAAGGAGGCGATCTGGCAAAATGAAATTAGGACATAAGAGACAAAGGAGTACGAAAACGTGCCTTGTATGGTTTTCAAGAGGGGGGGGATGTTCTTCGCAATTTCTATTAGTGCATGGTGAAGAGGCTCACTCAGCCCGCACGCGAACATCAGGTCAAGCTGATCGTGCAGAAGCTTAGTTAAGTTCGGACCGACGGCCGCAGCCAACATCCCGACACATTGAAACATGGGCTCTTCGGATGGTGCCTTCTTCCTAGGGCACAATGATGAGAGACCAATTCTAACGTGGGTATTTGTAGCCTACCCTCTATTCTGCAAGCCAAGCTTGACCTGCTGCATGATAGAGTCCAGGAATGGCTTCATGTCACTGCCAACAGCCTTTGCGATGTGTCCAATGGCGATGAATGCTTCAACAACGGACGAAGTCAGGGCAAGGATGCTAAAGCGACATCAGACGCACCAAAAGATCGTTCATGAGATTTGCTGAGAAGAGTTAAGAGATGACCCATCGCTTTGTGGAGAAAGTGTTCACTAAAGGTCTGCGTGTCGTATACGGCAAGAGTAGGAATAAGGGTGATGACCATTTTTCGAACCAAGGGATCACGGGACGTCCGAAAGCGTAAGATACTTTCCGCGGTATCCATGAAGTTCTCGCGCATGAACTGAAAGACTGAGGATCGGAATGGATATTAATCTTACACAGAAGTAGGCTCACCATGCCACCGTGAAGGAGCAGCTCCCGGTATGTAAGTAGTGAACCATGAATGACCTCGGGTTGACTCGTTTTGAGTCCTGCTTGTGCATCCGCTAGGATCTTGGAGAGGTGGGCGCTCCTTCCCTGACGTTCCCTTTCGGAAATAATTTCGAGACAAGCGGCGAGAAGTTCCGCAGCACCCTCACGGACAATAACACGCGGGTCTCGAAGAGGCATAAGGATCTTGTCAAAGACGAGATCGATGTGTGAATGGAAGTAGACTGGACTATTCCGAGCGAGTTCCTTTAAAATGAGCACGCCAGCATACCGGCCGGGCTCCTGCTTGTCCCCTTGCAGCAAGCCGATGGCGGCAGGTACTTCGTAATCCATGAAATGCTCCCCAAATGCAGCGCCACCAATCTCAGCTATCTGTCCGAGCGTCTTGGAAGCGGCGAGCATGACGTTGAGGTCATTATTGGGCAACAAAGACTTGACATAATTGTAGAAGCGGAACAGATTTTGCTTGAATTCGATCGTCTCTTCCCCGTCCACGTCAAGAAGATGATCTGGGACGATCAGGATGATTTATAGGTCGGACGAGAAGAGAAGACACGCACCGATGGCGAGAATACCCCCCAATTTATCATGGTTGTGAGGGCTATGTACGAGATCAAACAGCCTTTGATTGATAGAGTCCTCCCATAGTTTGGCTGCAGCATCTGAAGACATTTCGACGACCTTTGTCGCAACCTAACAGGGCTATCGTGTGTACCAGCGAGGCGTACAGCGGGAGAAGACATACATATCGGCGCAAGTCAAGAGCAGATTGAAGACGAGTCTCCGGACTTTTGCTTCTCAGGCCGAGGAAAATGGAATTGAGTATGTCCGCATGCTGTGAGACAGACGGAGTGGCCATTGCGGCAGAGGCGACCACGAAGAGGTGAGTTGATAAGTCAACGGAGATCCGGGCCGCGGCGGAAATGAATCGAGTCCACAACGACTCGGTTCTTCACATCCCCTCCTTCATGTCCTCCAACTCAAATGGAGATCCCCTCCGTCCCCGCGCAGCTGCCAACGGTACTTCCAGGACATTAATCCCAACAAACAGCGTCACAACCAAGGATGGGGTCGTCAAAGTCAGGATTGACCCAACTCTCATGGTGGCGGACGTTGTGAAACAGCTCGTGGCGAATCTGCACATCAGGCAGCCTCATACCGACTTTGCCCTTCGAGACGAGGATGATGAGCTCGTTACGAACGAAAATTTGAGAGGTATGATAAAGTCAAAGGCTAAGTTGAAGTGCGTGGCCAATTTCTCAGGATACCGCCCTTGCCTGACACCATTTCCCACCAGGCTCGTCAATTCAGCCGCTGTGGAGGCGCAGGAAATTTACAACAAAGTCATCCTGCGAGAAGAGAAGAGCTTTCGGCTAGCCCTCTTTTCCCTTCAACGCTACCTTCGCGTAGGCTGTTATCACCCCCTTACGCCAGTGCCCCGTTCTGAAGAGACTTACAGGAAGAGGATTTTGCTAACGAGTTTCTCAAGCTCGACGGGGTTCGCGTATTAATTGACGTCATCACGTCTACCCATGGGAACACTCTCGCCGTTCGTACTGTTGTTCTGGTGATTGCTACCTTCTGATCTCGGAGATAGTACGCCCTCACGTCAATGAAAAATTTGATGGATCACGAGTTTGGATGGTCGACACTTGATAGCAACTTTATCTTCAAAGTGGTACAGATCATTGCGGCACCCCAGTCACTTATCAACGTCTGCCGCCCAGCTACTGCCATACTTAAACGTCTTGTTGAAGCAGACCCCGCGAGCGCACCGGGTCCCATTGTGGCGAGTTCGAGCCGTGCGCCGCCAACAGCACCTCCGGGCTCCGTCTACCGCTATGGGTTCGACGTAGTCTTTGAGCAGATGCGCAAAGAACCGGGTCTCCTTGAAACTGTCGTCAATCGGCTAGGCACCGCAGACACGGCGCTTGCGCTGAATAGGTGCGCGTCAGCGGTTTACGTGACGGCCTCAACGATAAGCTAATCACCGAGTTGCATTAGTGTCATGTTAATCAATTCGCTCCTGGCGCATGCCACGGATACCTGGTGGGAAGCCTTCATTTCGCAGCTGGAGCGGCTTAATACGCGCAAGGCGATCATCGTGAGTCTCGTCGTGCCTTGTGGCGTAATATTTACACATGTTACCCCTACATAGCGCCTGATGAGCTCACACACCATCGAAGACTTGACTTCCTGCGTTCTCGACTTTCAAGGTAACATGGCACGTGTAATTTATCGCAAGAAGACGACACTCGTTGAGCCAGATGTTGAGGAGACTCATGCCGCTGCGCTCGATTACATCTGGACAAACTCGCGCTTGCAAATTGAAACTGCTCCTGATGGCACAACGTTGAAGTGGCGCCAGCTCGGGTTTTTATCAGAGAACCTCAGTCACGAGTTCACCGAAGCAGGAGTGCTCGGGCTCGATTGTCTAGTGAGTTTTGCTCTCTGGCATGAAAACACACTCTTGACACTCCGTAAAAGAAAAACTTTGTGCAGAGTGACCCAGATTTCTTTTCCAAAGTCGTACAGGAGCAAAATTCCCGGCCGCCACAGCGGCGGTGTCCGCTCGCACGGGCGTCGAACGAGGTTGTCGAGCTCCTATCAGAGCACTGGGGTGTCTTGGCCCCTGGATGCATGTTTTCCGCATTGTGTAATTCCGAAGGTGTCCTGATAATGTTGTCACCTTGCAGACGCGACTTCCCCCGTCTTCCAGCCATTCTTCCTCAACCTTTACAAGGTTCATGCACTTGCTACTAATTTCTTGCTACAGATGTGGAATGAGAGTGGTGCCGCAATAGGAGACTTCACGAGGGTAGTTGCCCTTGTTCGGAGCCAGTGCGTCTCTTTGACCGCCCTCACGAGAGGTTACGTTAACGCGCCCACGCACGCAGAGTGAAGGTCGCACTGCGTCAGGAACACTTGCGGCCCTGGCACGAGATGGTGCAGGACTTCTCGGATTGTGAGTATCGCGGTGTGCGCGATCGACAGATGAAGGAGCTCGAGGAGGAGGACGATCTTCTGAGCAAAGTGCCCGTGCGCAACTTGCGCGCGAAGCTTTACAAGGAATCTAAAGAGTTCGTTCGCCAGCAGCGCATCCACTGCCTGCTACAAGGCGCATGGTTCCTTAACGCCATCCCGGTCTCTTCACCAACGCCACGTCGGCCTGCGCGGATGTGGCGTTTCATGCGTCTCGTGCGTATATCCCCTCCCACATTTCTTTCTCCACTTCTTGGCCCCCATCTCCCCGTTCCTACAACGCGCATCACCCCGTCCTGACAAAGCGATCAATGTGCCCCCTTCCCCCATTTTGCGTCGCATAACCCCAATACAGGACAACAGCCTGAAACATCTGCACTACGTCGACAGCCAATCCAAGTTCCCAGTGCGCAGCGGGCTGGAGGACCTCCCCGACCGCTTCGACCTCGCGCTGATCACCGAAATCGCCACGGCGAACTGCGCCGCGCCCCCGTCGTCCTCGTCGTCGTCGGAGGGCGGTACGACGGTGGTCGGTCTCGTCGCCGCTGCCGGCAACGCGCCCCTCGTGGCCTCGCCTCTGTCCTTCTCGCTCATCACGCCGGAGGGCTCGCTCGCCGACGCGATCGCACCGGACCTATCGCGTTGGGCGGATTGGACGGACGGGCTGAACATGCTCCGCCGGGACAGCGGACACGTTGCGTCGAAGGAGACGGCGGACTTCATCCAGGCTTTGACGGAGATCGGGCTCAAAATCAAATTGCTCGGTGCGTGCCCCACTTTGGCCAGTCCGGTTGCACGGCGCCGACTCATTTGATTTAACCCCCACCTCTAGACCTGTCGGGAGATAAAGTGGAGATACCCAGCGGGCTGGCAGCCGGACCCCCACCCGCTAACAGCGATTTCTTCTTCTCGGACTTGTATGATCCTCAATAATTTTGCCCACCCGTCTTCTGAGCGGTGGCTTGCCGGTGTATATATTGGTATCTAGACGGCGTTGCTACACCATTGTTTCCCTGTTTTCTTTTAGATTGCCGTTGCCGTAGGTGGAGAGTGCGCGGGCATTGGGTCATCATCTCTGTTAGCTCTCTAGAAGTAGGCCGATGTACTCGTTAAGCAACGTAGCTAAAGATACATTAAAGCAACCGACTTGAGGAGTGCAGTTGATGCAAAGGAAGATAAGGGATTACGGCGTGCGACGGTGCAAAAGCAGTATTAGGGTGTTGAACTAACGGGGGTTGAACCCGATGGTGAGTAAATAGCAGCGCCAAGGGATGTGAGCCGGGGATAATCGTTAGTAAGGACTGCCGGCGGGGGTGCCAATTCAGTTGGCATGGCCGTTGATGGCGGTGGCGGCGGTGGCGGCTTTGCTGTCGAGATCTTCCTCCAGCTTGAAGAAAGGTTTGAATATTTTGTCAGAGTCGTGGAAGTCGTTGTGCACGATGTTGACGAGCAACGCGTTGTCCATTATGCCGGAGATCAGCTTGCGCGACGGTGACCCTGCCTCGTAGATCTTCGCCCACTGATATCCGAGTTCATACGCCTCGTCCTTGTACGTGATCCGTCAATGACCTACGACGCCGTGGTTGACGTCTGGGGGCTGGCGTACCTTCCATGCCATGAAGCTGATAGCCTCGACTATTGTGGGTTGAATGACCTCCTTCCCTGGGAAGACGCCCCATGTGACGGCATTTGGTCCGTCGCTAGTCGTGTTTGTGCGCAGGTCCCCGCGCTTATTGATCACATAGTATGTGACCCCAGGGTCGCGCTCGATGTAGGGGATGAGGGAGTCCAATAGCTCGGGCGATGCGAAGAACTCCAGGTACGCTTTCTGATACACGTATCCGTTGCTCGGACCCCAACCGAATACCTTGTCATCGCTGCGTACGCCATTCACCGCTGGTTGTGAGTTGATGGTGAGGAAACCAAGACGATTGATCCTTGCGAGTTGCCCGGCAATGATGGAGGTTTCGCTGAGCACGGGCTGGTCCGACCAGGGTAATGCAGAGAGCTGGTTCAAACAAAACCTCTGGAAAAGGGTCGTTACGTCCTCAAAGGTTGACGGGTGGTCCCAAAGTTTGATGGCGTCCGCTTTCTGCATAATTGGAATTCACTAAGTAGGATCTCTCCCGCGTCATGAAAAGAAGCCATACAGTTTGTTTGAGCGAGAAGCCGTAGCCATCCAACTCCCCATAGGCAGGACTACGGGAGTCCCCAAATCGGCCATTAGGATACTCATCCCAATTTTCTGTACGGGCGAGATATGACTTTGTGCGATTTGCCCAAAAGATTGGGCGAATGGTTTCCGACCGCCGAGCGGGCGTGAGAGACTGGATTTGCATGTCAGGTCGAGCGAAAGCGGGATGCTATGAAAGGGATGATCTGACCTGACGCCAAGGAAGGGGCTTCACGGTCTCGATGCGAGGAACGAGGTTCAGATCTTCAAGAAGCATGCGTGACCCACGTTCCAAATTCATCGTATAAAAGTGGAGACCTCGGACCCCTATGGGAGCCGCCAGGATCTTTCGACACATATCCGCGACGAGTTTTGTACCGATCTCGCGCACCTTCTCGTCGTTGTTCTTGTATGGTTCGAGAGCGTCTAAATAGGATTGTGGGATGATGGTCTTTGCAATGGCCGTGGCCGCACGCAGGAATCCGTTCCATGTCTGAATGGGCATGATGCCGGGCACAACGGGGATGGTGATGCCCGCAGCACGGACGGCGTGGACCCAATCGATGAACATGTCGGAATCGTAAAACATCTGCGTAAAGATGAAGTTTGCGCCGGCGTCGACCTTCTCCTTTAGATAGGCCATCTCCTTGGCGCGCTCCTCGGGCGGGAACGTTTGAATTTGTGGGTAGCCGGCGACTGCGATGTCAAAATAGTCGCCATACTCCTTTCGAATGTACCGCACAAGATCGACGCCATGCTCAAAACCACCCTCGACTGATTCCCAGTCATCCTTCCCCTCAGGAGGGTCGCCGCGCAAGGCGAGGATATTAGCGGCAACCGGAGAGCTTTGCCTCCTGCAAGGGCATAAGATGGGCATTTGACGAACGGCGAAGCCACATACGCGTAGGGCAATGTCCACCTTCTCCGAAGGCATGTTTGTACAGGTGAGATGCATGCATGTCTCGATTCCAATTGTGCTCTGGCACGTCTTGACTATCTCTGCAGTCAGATCAGACGTCCGCCCGCCTGCGTTCCTATGTGAAGTGAAGATTGAAACGAGAATGCAAAAGTGGCGACGCGCACCAGGTAATGTCGATGAACTCTGGACCTAGGGCTCGCATGCGCTCTATGCGATCAAGGAGGTTCTGAAGACCCTGTAAATGAGGTGAGAAGAAAGATGGCCACGGTCGCGGGGGGAGAAACATGCCTGGGCGGTACGAGGAGGAAAATATTCAAAGGACCACCAGACCTTGCCGTCCTTTGTGGATTGCTGGATTTTTTGGCTAATTTTCATGATAGGGTGGGGGAAGACGAGCGGAGGAAAGGGGACGAGAATAAGAGAAAGAGAAAGCGAATGATCCCAGCTGTGCTAGGAGTTAGGAACAGGGATTTATTGCAAGCGCGCAGGGTAATTACGTCCCCGCGTTCATTAAACTACTCTACGAGTTGACCACCCCCTCGCTAGCCAATGACACGATACATATCCCCGAAACAACGGCCGCGATGATCACCACAATCGCAAAATGAGGCCTTCCACGAGAAATGAGCACGGCACCAAAGGCGACAGTGGGAACGCTCACTCGGAGGAAAGGAGGAAGGCTCTTCGTACACGCATATCACGGATCCCTGACTCGTACTCCCAGCAACCGACACCGATCACAATCAGTGCTGCGGTGGCTTCTATGGACGCCAAAGGGACGCCATATCCACGATTCGGATGCTCTTCGCTGGTCCTTCGGGCGGTCTGGGCCCGGAAGGCGCGCCCTGAGCAAGACGGAAGATGCGAGGAGCATCAGGAGTAAGCCGAGCCTCGCATGAGACAGAAAATTTCTCTCGAGCATGCAGTAATCGCGTGCGGCGCTGCCTTGGTTCTCCATCAACGTTGGCATCATTTGGGGGGGGATTCCTGTTGTTCACTCTCACATGACTTTTGTCTCGAGCGCGTCTCGACTGTTTGGCGCTTGTTTGGCCAAAGTTGATATCCCTGCCGGTGCACACGACACATCTCCTCCACGTCCTCCTCACGTTCCTCTTCACGATAATCTCTTCTACGACTCCTCACGACCTCAGCTCTCATCATGGGTTTCTTTCAGAAGTTTCTATCCCTTGGAAGCAGGAAGAGCAAAAAGCGCCGTGCAGCATTGTCCGTTGAGACGCGTTCTAAACCACCGACGAGTAGTGAAGACGCGCGTAGGCAACATGAAGAACAAGAAGAAATCGCTAACCGGCTTTTGAGATCTTCTTCTCAGCGATACGCTGTGATGAACCAAGTCGACTATTCCTCTCTGCCACCTATTCGTGAGCACCGTCTGCCTGATACGTGAACAAGAGCATCTAGTGATCCCTGTGTCTAGCACACCCAGTGAACAGCCTAACTCTAACGTCATCAGCTTCCGTCAGCCGTTCTGCGAGCGTACAGACCCGTCGGACATACACCGTGACCATTCGCGACAGGAAGGTCGAGGCACTTACCGAATTCCCAAATGCAAATCCGCCTCTTGACACACATCCACACTCTTCTCACCATCGGGATGATCGATCTGGCCAGATTTCAAAGCTGCAACCCGTCACCCCGAAAGACCAAAACCGATTGCGTATGCTGAGACAAGATCCCTCAGTCGCGAGTTTGCTTGATATGTATGACAATAAAGGGTGTCTTGACAGCACAGCGTTTTCGAATACGCCACCTACTGCTGAAAAAGATTCCACGGCTATCAAAGGTGGTCATGCTCAACTCAAGCGTGGTGACTCGACCCTCCGCCAGTTGCTCGGTGACCCGGAATCGACATCTCTTACCAGCTCCACAGAAGGTGATATATCTTGGGCGGAACGCATGCTCCGGTATGGCCGTGCTGAGTCTCGAACTGCCTCTCTGCTAACTGTGTCCTGTGCTTGCAGCGAACGGGTGCTACGTGACGATCAATCCACAACATCTTCATTCCATCTGGAGACCCCCAAGGATACCGTCCTTGGCAATGATCCTTTTCGTGAAATCAAACCTAAAATTTCCTTGTCCGACAGCTCTCATGCCATTGATCCCGACCCCCACCGCGCTACGATCTCGTCGACGACCGTGGAGCTCAGCTATACCTCGGAAGATAATCCTGCTTTGCAACCCAAACATACTACCGAGTCTGAGTCACGACCTGCTGCAGAAGTTTTTGGTTTTCTGTTGGAAAAGCGACAGGCGCGCAGTCCAATGCCAATGAAGCGGCAGTTGTCCTTGACCGCTCACACCTCTACCCCCTGGGACCTCAAATCGTCAACGGGTCATGTCCATGGTGTCCCCGCCACACCTTTGAATCCCAAACGATCACAGTCACATTCGAACAGATTTCGGCCAGGCGAATTGCCTTTTTCTGATACACCATCTACTGTGGGCTCCATCGTTGTTGATCCTCCTCACACGGCAACCATTCTCGAGCACAGTCGCATACCTGTCGTGCATGGACGGCCGTGTGAGGATTCCCGTGCAGGACAGCTCACTGCGACGGCAATCACCACTCGAGTAAGCCGCGTCCCTCGTGGACGTCGCAGCCTTCAACTCGCGAGCGGCACGCAGATACCAATATTTGAAAATCACACGTCCTCCACCTCTCTCACGAAGTCCGTCAAGCAGACTGTGGCATCGACCGGCCGTGATGATGCCCTACGCTTGGTGACTAATGCTGTCGAACAGCAATCCTGCGTTTCACCGCATCTTTCCTCCAAGTACGATGTCACATTCCCTCTGCGGAGTGCGCACCGCCGGAGCGTGTCCTATAGCTCAAGCAGACCCGGTCTTGATGACAGGGATGCCGGTCACGAAGCTCTTAGAATGGCACACGGGAGGGGGTCAAGGCTTAGCGTCGGCAATAAGGAGAACATTATGGGTACCGTGGAGAACGCCCTGCGTCCGTTTTCCTCCTTCAAGTAATGCGATTTGCTGACAGATTGTGCAGATTGTTCCGGAAATCCAAAGTCTCGCCTGCCAATGACCCCCAATCGCGAACGGGCGCTACGTTCATCCTATCCGTCGCCTGCGTCGTCGTCGGAGCTATCGCCTGTTGGGCAGAAGATGATGGCTGAACTGCGTAAGCAGCGCCAGGCGCGCGGTGAACGCACAAAGAATCGGTTCGCGGAGGCAGCCGTGACATACGTATGATATCCTCCTCACTTGGGCATATAACTTATTCGCTCTGGGTTACCAATGTTAGCTCGCTTTCGTCTGTCGATCGCTTTGTCTCTCTGTCATGTATCGCGTTGTGTCTGCTTTCTCGCTTTCGCGTGCAGTCTATCTTGTAAAGTCGCGTACGTACATGCTTTCAACAGGGCTGGAAGCCCAGTCTACGCTAAAATGGATCGACAAGACGTCATTGACCATCTTAATAAGCCCGGTATGGCTTACACTTGTATGCGGGGGCTTATCTCAAGCGCCCGGATCATCCAGGAACGCGCTCCTCTCCTTTTCCCCCAAAACACCCCTCCTTTTCCCCAACACGCCTGCATCCTTATCTCTCTCTCTCTCTTCTACCTCGTCCCACCCGGTGAGGCCTTTCGAGGTGCTGCCCTTACATAGCCAAGAGGAGTGCATTACCACCACTACGAGATGGTGCACGCATACCAGGCCCTGCCTGTCTCGGCAGCGAACCACGTTGACGAATACGATGAGCGACAAAGGCTAGAGGACGAACGGTGCGCTCTGCTCGGAAGCAGGGCGTCCAGTCTCAGCCTGGTGAAGAGCGAGATGCAGAGGGACGGCCATGCGACGCTCACGAGCAGCATTGGCAACCTGGCGAATACAATCATAGGCAGCGGTGCGTTCGCAGCGTCACCCCCTCACTCCTCCCCATCTGTCACCGGTTCTCATGCTTCTCATTTTCAGGCATGCTTACCTTTCCTCGTGTACGTCCAACCTCCCCCTCTTCCCGCATTACAATTACAATTAAACAACAATTTGAAATCCCCCTCCCCCTCTCCCGTTGACGGGAACTCTCTGTAATAGGCCCTCGCATCTGCGGGCATCATCCCCGGCATGTTCACCTGCGCCCTTTCGGGTGTCGTCGGGGGCTTTGGTCTGTATCTCCTTTCGGCTTGTGCCCGCCACGCACCGCATCGCCGTTCATCCTTCTTCGCCATCGCGAGCCTCACGTTCCCTCGCGCTGCTGTGTTCTTCGACGCGGCTATTGCCATCAAGTGCTTTGGGGTGTCTATCAGGTGCGTGCCGTACCCGCGTGTCGTTTCCGCGCGCCCGAGGAGAGGAGCGTCGGTCTGACGAAACACGCACAGCTATCTCATCATCGTAAAGTCGCTCCTTCCCAACGTCGTCGCCTCGATATACCACGACTTGACGTCCCCGGACACAAACCCACCTGCTTGGGCGCTTAGCGGGCACGTTTGGATGTGTCTCGTCATGGTTGTGCTCCTACCCTTGTCTTTCCTTCGTCGTCTAGATAGTCTTAGACATGCAAGCTATATCGCTCTCTTCTCCTGCGGTGAGCGTCTCCTTCGTCGATCAGAGTTATAGAATCCTGATTCCATTGCTCCGTCGACTCTGGCAGCGTATCTCGTTCTCGTAGTGATCGTGTGTTATTTCCGGCCGATCGAAGGGATGACACCACCCGGCGAAATTCATTTCGTCAAGTTCACACCGAGCTTTATATCCACGTTCCCTATCCAAGTTTTTGCTTTTACCTGCGCGCAGAATGTAAAGACAATTTCTATTCCTTCAGTCTGACATCTTGTCGCTAAGTCTTTGATGTGCGGCCAGCTATTCCCTATCTTTAATGAGCTCAAAACCAACTCCCAGAAGCGTATGAACATAGTCATTGGAACATCCATTGGGTCCACAACTCTCACTTACGAAGTCATCGCGGTCTTTGGTTATCTCACTTTCGGTTCTCGCGTATGTCATATACCGGTTTTAGACGACCTTCCATTCGAACATTTCTTACAGGTCAGCGCAAACATTATCGCAATGTACCCGTCGACCTCGCTCTTCATAGCTGTCGGACAACTCGCCATCGCGATCCTCGTCCTCTTTTCATACCCGCTCCAGGTCCTCCCATGCAGGAACTGTCTCGACAAGGTTTTCCATTTCAGTTCTCCGAACGACAAGTTAGAAGACGATACCGTTGAGGACGAGCACGCCACCGGTGAGATGACTCCGCTTAAGCACACGTTACTTACGAGTGCGGTGGTCCTCGGTGGATTCTCGATCGCGTACTTTGTGGATGATCTTGAGATGGGTATAAGCTTCTACTTCCCGGCTTTTGCGTATCCCCATGGGCTAACGCTGTGCAGTTTTGTCCTTTGTCGGAGCCACAGGGTCGACGACCATTTCGTTCATCCTTCCTGGACTGTTCTACTGGAAGGCAAGCATGCGACTATCCTCCCAGAGTTTTAATTGACACTGTTCATGGCAGCTGACAAAGGACGACCCGAATAAGAACAAGTTTCTGAACTCGGGGGCTCTTGCGCTGGCGTGTTATGGTTTCCTCATTCTCGTGTTATGGTGGGTTGCCAATCAGTCGACTACCTTTGCGAGGACTGTCTCTGACCTGGCCGTGACAGTTTAAGTTTCAATATTTATAACGTCGTTCACCGCGATTTTCGGTCCGGTCCGACTTAGAAGCGAGACGTTAGACATTTACATGCCTTCCATACGTTTTCACGGATACTCGTGGACGTACAATTAATCCGCTCTTATTGCGATGACTCATTTGTGCTTAGTACCACCCAGTGCTCACAAATAAACAGGTATTCACAGCAAAAGCGTGCACGACACATGCAGGCCGAAAAGACATCGCAAAAACTGAAAAACGGAAAAGCGATGAGAAAAACCACCTGTAGACTAATTACAAAACCAAAAGAACCCTTAAAATGTCCATGCCACGAAACTCGGGCAGGGCAACCTGCAACACGCAAAAGAAATAGAATAAAAAGAGAGAGAACACGGAAAAAGGTATCGTAACGGGGGTGTCAATTCCTGCCTTCGTAGTGAGAGCATTGATTTCAGTTTTTCAGGATCACACATTGGTCCTCTTCCTGCTCTTCGTGGCCCTGCCGCGTGGCGCGGGTGGCCGAGGCGCAGGCTCGGCGGCAGTCGTGGAGCGCGTTATTCGCGTAGAGCGTCTTGGCTGTCCCTGTTGTTGTCCCTGTCGAGATTCATCGCCGGTCGCATCGGCATCGGCACCGGCACCGGCAACAGTGCCAGCGCCAGGACCGGGGTTGGCGGCAGCGGCGCGTTTGCGGCGCTTGCGCGCCGGCCCTGCTGCCCTTTCTCCGCTCTTCGTCGTCGTCTTTTCTCTCGCAGATCTCGGCCGCTGGTTGCAGAACGGGAGTGGCGGTAGCGGTGGTAGCGCCACTGCCGTCGTCGTCGTCGTCAAGTTCGGCCGCTCGGGTGCGCTTGAGCGGCGTTGTGGACTTCTTTGGCTGTTCGGCCACGTTCGAAGCCGAGATCATCGAGGATGGGTTAGCCTCATCTGGAGGCTGCTGGCCGGTGGCCCGTTTTGTCTCGTTTTTGCTTCTGGCTCGTCCGGCGCCTTTGGCTTTCGTCTTGGACCCGGCTCTCGCGGTGGTGCCGGGTTCAGAGGTCCGAGATCCGACCGTGGCCATGGTCGAGGTTCTGCTGAGCGTGGAACGCGGGACGGCAACCGCGCCAGGGTTGGAGATGGTGGATCCGATCGTGGCCGACGTCGAGGTCCTGCTGAGCGTCGAGCGTGCGGCGAATGTGCCAGATGGGGAGGGCGCATGTGTAGATCCGATCGAGGCCATGGTTGCGGTTCTGCTGAGAACGATGTGAGCAGACGACGAAGCGGGACCGGGTACGGCACGCATTCTCGTCGCGTGGGTCCCAGGGGTAGACGAATTGTCGAATGGACCGACGCTTGCGGGCGCGTCCGGCGCGCCGAAGCAACTAATGCCGGGAGCGCGACTCGACGACGAGCCCGAAGGAGCAGCATCCAGCCAAGGCAGATCCGCGTCGGCCGCGACGGTCTTGCACTTCGGGACCCTCAGCTGCTTCGCGCGCTTGTAGTACAGCTGCAGGCCCCTCTTGCCCTTCGGCAGGGTCACGACCCCGTCGTAGCACGCCGTGCCGGGGATTATGTCCGGCGGGAGGCCCTGCATGGCGCGCCAGCGCGGCGCCTCCAGGCCGAAGAGGGGAACGGCGGAATGCATCGGGTCCTCTTTCGGGCAATCGCAGCTGACCGGATCACGCGGGAAGTCCTGCATCGTGAGTGGCACGCCGAGTCGGCGTGCGCTCACGCCGGCCTCCGCGACAAGCGAGGCACTCTCGGCGGCGCGCTCCGCGGGGGTCGCGTGTTCGATCGGCTTGAATTGCGGTATCTTCAAAGGGTCCGCGGGGACGGGCTCGCGCAAATTGGTCCCAATGGTCGGATGGTCCCAAGCGTCGAAGCCAAGCGCACCCGAGACCTTGAAGCTGCGGAACGGCTCGGTCAGTTGGGCGATCAGAGTGAAGGACGACAGCATGACGCTCACTTGATGGACTGCTCAAGGTCGCGGATGTTCTCAAGCCTGGTCATCTGATAGTCATTGACGTTGTAATCGTGCTTGAGCAACGCAAGGTGAGTCAGAAGCGTCTGTTCTTGTGCCGCAAGAACGGTCACGATGGGTTTGAGCTGCTCTTGGATCAAAGAGGCTACTTTGGCCTTGAACGCATCGGGTAGGGGGCCAGAGTTCATGCTTGAAGGCAACGTTGTGTATGCGAGAGTACAGGGCAGCGTTCACGACGGTATGGGTTGCAGGGGGAAAGTTGTGTGGCGGCTTTTCAGTTTGGGCCACGACCTCTTTATACTGTCAGCGTTGTCATTTTATCACAATGGGATGTGGCAGAGGCCCGCTACACCACTGCCACAAACGCTTTGTAGCCGTTCAACGACGCCTTGACCTGTCAAGTGACCAGCTCTTAATGAGCACAACATCGGAAAGGAATCAAACTCACATCTGTGGCACAGTTGCTTTGCTCACCGGCGCCTGCGTTGTCCTTGGGAGTGTGCGGACCAAGGGAGCGTGGAGCCCGAAAGAGAGCTGAGCGCTCTGACGCTTAGGCCATGGCTCAACCCCTTCGCATAATAAGAAGCAAGGCATAATAAAAAGCCAAGGACCATGATGCGAGACAACTGAGTCGACCAACGACGCTTGAGACGTTAAGACAAATCCGGATCATCTCACTCATCCATCGCGTTCCCGGAGACCGCGACCCGTACGCCACCCCCAATTCACGCTCCTTGCTCGGATCGCCAAGGGAGGAGTCGGAAGGCATGACCGTGTGGACGCGATTTGACCAACCATGTGTTGCATTTCACGTCTTCCAAGCGATCACAGTTGATAGGGGAGTAGCTCGGACGCATCAAAAGTTGACGGCATGCGAGGGTGGGTGAATGAATGGTCCCGCACATCATTATAGCCGCACTGGTGTTCCACTCAAGGAGTCAGTATTAACCTCGTCAGCAAGCCCATTCTCCTTGAGTATGCCTGCACACCACATGTCTCCGACGCGACGAATGAAGCAATCGGAAGGGATAGGCGCAAGCACAGACAGAAAACGTCTTACGCCGGGACGGGGCAGGAAGGTGTATCACGCGACCCTCCACACGCACTTAACGCGCAATAAAATGACAAATCGCCCATTATGAGGCCAATTGTGTAAAGAGGTCGTGGTAGTGTAGTCCTGGGAGATAAAATCCACATCGCGTCGGATAGGGGTTTGGAGATGGGTGTACGGTGTTTCTTAACCGTTAGGGGAGTGATTCAACCCTTTGATCGAGCTCCGTGCGCCTCGTGCACGTCTAATGCAGTGGATGATGGGTGATGGCAAACCAGAGCCGAGACGAGAGATAATGAGAATCAGGTTGATTCTGCTTGCACAAGGGGTGGTGGTGACCCCGCCGGGATATGTTTTGCTCCCGATTTTGGGGATTCGAGTACGGGATTCATATTGTAATGATGAAGTCCTTTGCCATCTGGACGCTGGGGAACAAGATGGCGATGGCTGTGCGGGGAAAGAAGAGAGGGCTGTGATTGAGTGAGCGTGTGAGCGGGGAATGGGAGGAGGGGAGAACCCTCAACCTCGTCAGTCATTTACTAACAACTCTCATCTCATCCATTTCATCTTCATCCTCCACATGTCTCTGAGCTCTTCTTAAAGCCTATTAGATTTGTCTCTCCCATCAACTCTGCCTTCTAGCAATGTCACTAGGTAGTTTCTCTTTCATTCACTGACCCAGTGTCCTCCATTCTTCCCTTTTTATTTCCCCGCTCCTACCTCGTTCACTTATTTATCATCTCTCCCCTTCTTTATCCCACAGAAACGTCAACCCGAACCGTCGCAGTAACTGTTCTTTCCCCCAAGTTGTCTCCCTCTTCCTCATCGCTCCCAGCCGACGCCACACGTCTTTCCTCCCTCTCAACCTCACTCTCCCCCCAAGCAGAACCGTTCACAATGCCGACAATCCTATCTTCTCTCCCTGTCACTGACATCCAGGTCCCCTCTCCCTTTCCTGCATCCAGCCCGTCTCCTGCTGAGACCGACAACAAATTTGAGGGCCAAATCGAAGCAGACCCATCGATCATTGAAGCGCTCAAAGGCAAAGAAAGGCTGTTTGTACTCCGTGTAGGCGAGGATATGGAACGCATCATAAACGAGCGCAAGTGAGTGTGAATTCATTTCAATGTGCTGCGCATCCGTCGGTCGCAACATCAGATATCTCTCCATCCCGCGTCGTGCGTCGTGCAACGACCATTACTTTTCTCTTTCGAATTGGTGCTAACCATCTCAAACTTGAAGGGGCCGCGTCGAAATTCCGACCGTGACGTCGTACCAGCGACTCCTCATCCACAGATGTTCCGCTTATTACAAAGTCTACCCCGAAAATGATGCCAGCTCGAAGAGCATATGGATATCGTATACTCTCGAGAGTCGAATGTATGTCGGGTCAAACGTTATTCTTATTTTACGTTAAAGCCTCTACCTCTCTCCTCGCAGCCCTTCCAAACGGATTTCTGAACTGGTCCCACTAGAACAGACCAAGCAGCCCGCTATCAAAATCATGAGTCGATCCGTCCAGGACCGAATCCGAGCACAATCCCAATCTCGCACTGGCTCGGTCAACGGCGAAGACGCCGAGTCTTCAGACGTTGAACCCTCTGAAGCTGGCAGCCTTGGTGGACGAAGTAGTGCGCCAATTCGCCCTCCAAAAAAAGCTCTCACCTTGGAAGAACGTGAAGCGGCATACAACGAGGCCCGATCACGAATATTCCTGGACTTTGAGAAGAAGGCTAAAGAAAAAGAAAACGATATGAGCGCGAGCTCATCCACCTTCAGCCTTGTTTCCGGTTCAGCATCTACCAGCGGAGGTGGAAGCAGCAGTGCGGGTGATATTGATGACTCGATTAGCACTGCTCCGACTGAGAGCGAGTTTTCCGGTCCAGTCGCGCGTGACAACAAGGTTGAGCGGCGGAATGGATCGGGTGCAAATTCGGCAGGTTCATCGAGGTCGATGCTCTCCCATCATAAAGTTCCGTCCAGCACCCGTGGCTCCCGTGCTCCATCACCTTCGTTCACCTACGCCTCCATCTATGATCCTGTCTCAAATACGGCTTCCTACGATGCAAGCCAAGCTCCCCCGATGCAACAGCCCTACACGCACCAATTCATGTATCCTTACTCGCCACCTTTCCAAGAGCAAGGTCCAGGGCAGGGCTATATACCACCACCCTTGCCGTACTATCCGTATGGCTACCCTCAGCCACCGCCGCTGCCACCACCACTTCCTCCACAACACCATGCATCGAACTCGGATCCCACACGTTCTACCGTTGATTCTCAAACTCCCGGGCTGTTTGCTCCCCCTCCGCAGTACTCACAGCAGCTGATGTACATGGGGTCATACTCGTGGACTCCAAACCCGACGCCAGCAGCTCCTTCCACTTCCAATTCGGCTTCATTACCACACTCTCACCCATTGCAGTACTCGTTTCCGCCTGCGGCTGCACCGCAGTATAGTGGTTACAACGTCCCCACATACTTCCCACCAATGGGCCCTATGCATCCCCCTGCCCATGGACCACAGCCTCTTTCACCGCCAACCCACCCCATTGGTATGTTACCACTACCACAAGGGAACGACCTTGGTATTCGTGTGATGCCACCAGTAACGATGGACCATGGCCAAGTTGATCTGAGAGGGAGAAAACGGGGTAACTCGCGTAATGGCGGTGGCTCACTGGGCCATGGTCCGGGCTTCGGTGGATACCCTTTCGGCTTATCAGGTGGGACAGGAACTATCTCGCCTGTTGATAACAGTGCGAGCCCCGTCGGCCCACGTCTTAACATTTCGATGCGACGAACATCGGGTACGTCAAATGGAAGCAGGACTCCAGGAGATGAAGCATCAAGTGTCACGGTGAGCAGTCATCTTTTAACTCCAATAAAACGTCCGACTGATGATGCCGCACGATTACTCCGCCCGTGATTGCACGGTTGGTTTCCCGTTCCTTCCATTCTCTATACCCCTTCCTTGATCGCATCGCACTTCACTCTACAATTTGCAATATTACGCGCAACACTAGTCATCCACTTCTTCGTCCTCCCGCACTACGTCCTCTCAGCATCCGCTCCCACCGCGCCCAGACTGGGCCGTCGGTCTTAAGCCGAACCCGACGTTGCACCCGCGTCAATCAGCGCGTAATGGTGGCCCACGCAATCACACTACCAGCGCACCAGCAGTGTCATTACAGCCCGCCGACTTCCCTCCACTTGGCGGGGCGCGTGCGCCACCAGTGCCGACTGGTGTGTGGACAAGCGGTGCCGGGAAGGCTCGCGAGCCGGGTGGGGGTGTGCACCGGGATGGAGGCGGTAATACTGGGGTAGTTGGTGGAATGGGAATGGAAAGCACGCCTTCAAGAGGTTCAGGGCTGACTTCTGGCCCGCGGCTGCCACGCATAATGTCTGCTCCACCTGCGACCGCGCCTCCTCCCAGAGAGGATGTCAGCTTGCAGGACCTGAGGGATGGGATGATTGAACTGGTGCTTGACAAGGATCAGTCATGAGGCATGTTTACGCTTGCAAGTACGAGGATAGAGGATTGACCAGTGTTTTTTCTCTTCGGTTGTCAATGTCATTGTTGTCGTTGTCTTTGTCGTGTTCATTCCATCCATACATCTTAATTGGTCGGTCCCTGGTCCTGTGCTATTACCTTGACTTTTGTTTTATTTCCTCTTTTAGAGTGAATATAGTTGTGTGTATCATACTTGCGCATGCGGGACGTCTGGAATTGTGTAGAGCCAAGGCTTTATTTGATCCAGTTAAACACGGTCATAAACGGTGGTTATGGTGGATCACAGCGCACATCCTAATCGCATGCCAATATTTCTTCGAGTAGGTTGCGAATGCTAGGTAAGCGTTTGGTCGGACGGGTGATGATGGGTGCAGGCGGCAAACGGGTAGGGGCTGATGTGCCTGTCGTTGACTTGCGCCTGATGACTTTGAACAAATTAATGCTTGATGGAATGGTCTTTGCCTCTGGCATCGCAGAAGTCTCCTACCGGGGATGTGTGATTGAATTCATCGCCGTGAGAAAAGGGCGCGCGGCGACAGTACACAGTAAGAGGACAGAGCCCCTGCATCATGTTGCTGCCCCTTGGGGCTATGCCTGGGGGGTGGGGGTGTACTGTGCAAAGTTGAGCGCAACGGGCGCTCTAGGAGGCGGCGGCGTATCATGCATCACCCCCGGGTGCTGAAAATAGGACAAGAGAAGGGATGTCCGATATCAGCCTGACGGAGCTGCCAGTGCAGTGGGCCGTTGGGAGTGACTTGGCGCCATCATCTATCAAGGGCTAGCGGGATGGCGGTGTCGCACTGTCAGTGATCATCGGAACCAGCGTTCGCCCTCCGGAGGCGTCCGTCACGGCGAGGTGAGACACTGACAGGCAAGGATCCCTACCCTCGTTCCGTTCTGATTGAGAGCAACTTTGAAGGGGAGGCCCCGGTTCGGGTTCGGTTGGTCCCCCTGGGTCAGAAGGTGGGACTGGCTGAATGTGCTTTTTTTATTTTTTATTTTTATTGTACTTCCTACTACGGGGAGCACTGCTGCCAGTCCGGGAAGCATCCACAGGGACGGGCCTCGTCGCTCGCTACCGGGCATACTGTATTCGTCGACGTCGCGGACCAATGGCAACCTGGACATTCACCAAGGGAGGTAGGTTATCGCGACCCGTTGTGTTGTGAATCAAGCCATGGAAAACGACGCCGTAGGGGACCCGCCCACGGCGGAAGGAACCCGTATTCGACCGCCGAAAAGGAAACGAAAAAAAAAGAAAGAAAGAAAGAAAGGGACACCTCTCCGAACATCGCATATCGTCGAATCTGATGCGTCCCAAAAGACGATTCAGAGAACATTCTCCGAGTCAAGGTCTACCGGGCGACGTCTTTTGATTTAGGCTTGTTTACCGGCGAGCGGGATAGATAGCTTTTGACCGGCCATCGTCTTCCATGCATGGTCGTCGGGGTGGGCTTTCCTTTCCAGGAGTGGATAAGAGCCATCACCGGGGTCATAAGCCTGGGAAGGACGCTCCGTGATTAAGGCCTGAGTACACAGCTATCAGCTTCAAAGCCATCCAAGATATCATCGATCATCACTGACCTATCTTTGCTCGCCTCTTTGCCACTTTGGGTGCGTGTACACCGCGTGGCGCTCACCGGCTGGACAACTGACAGCCATACTCCCCGACGCAGGGGTATGAGCATGGACTATGAAAGGACCCACCACTCGCACAGGAGACGGGGCACAGCTCCATCAGCAGCAGATGCGGGTGTTGGTTATGCTTTGGGGATGCCTCACAATAGAATGCACTCTGTGGCATCGTGGTTCTGGATCACGAGCGCGCGGCAGGAACTGAAGTCATCCTCACAGGCAGCGGAACTCATCGATTCCGCTTCGCTCGCTCGTTCAGGCGGGTACTCGACCGGAATCGAATACATCTTACAATACCAATACCTTCGAGTCGGGGTGGAATCTGATAAATCCTGAGGACAGGAACATTACACCATAGAAGCTTACAAGTATCATATTTAAACGATATGGTTCTCCACTGGCGGTTAACCCTCCATGTCGACGAGTTGTGCCTTATCCAATACAACATCCTGTTCGTCACCATCATTATCGGCCTCGTCCGCCTCGACCTTACTGTTGTCTGGAAAGTCTGTAACGTCAAAGCGCCTTTTCTCGCGGAATGGATTTTTCCTTCGTTCGCTTCTCTTGACGACCGCCGCCGTGGGAATGACACCCTTTGGGTTGAAATACAGGAGATCATCGCCTGAATACGCGTCAGTCGAGCGCATCCAGGCGTCAAATCTAAATGACGATCAAACAATGCGACATGCAATTACGCTGACGCCTACACAGCTTTGCGATCTTCCGCCTCTCGCATTTTGTCGTATATATACGTCTGCTTGAATTCTTCAATCTTACTGTGATGAATGTCGAAATCGACAGGTGGTCGGAATTCTGCGTCTTCTGCAGATAAGCCCTCGTTGACGCTTGCGATCTTACGGTTGTAGGACTCGAAGATCGGATACTCAAGTAACAGACCAAGGGCTGGCATCTTGGGAATGAAAACCTGTCGCGGTCCGTATAGCTTGGTTTGGAAAGTCAGAACCAACGACGACGCCTAAGTGTGCCTACCATAACGTACTTCTTCAATGATTTGCGGCGGTGTACCTGTACGACAGCTTAAAACTAATGCGGAGACCATCTTGCGCTGTGGGTAAAATTACTACATGTGGGATATGTGACGCTTTTGGTTTTGTGAACGCACGATCTATCGAGAGAGTAAGCAGAGAATCTACATCTTGCGACGATCAGTTACCTGGTGAAGCATAAAACTCTGACCGTGGAACATTACGTTGATCCACTCTGTGCTGCCGTAGACAACCGCGTCGGATATCTTATCTCCTCATTACTTCCTGGAAACACTTTTGGCAAGAAACTCACTTCAATCTTTTTCATATGCCTCTGAGTGCTTCTGTCACTGAACTCGCGCCCTACAGTAAAGTTGTGGAAATTGTGAGTACCCTCGAACTTCTGGGCAATTTCCCTTAATCGCTGAATGGCTTCTGGTCCAGTGCGCCATCGACGCTTCCTCTGTAAGTCATCTTCCTTCGATGAATCAGGTGGAGACTCAACCCAAAAAGAATGGATCTCGTCTATCGATAAGCGCTTCGATGATGGGACTGCCTGACAGTGGGATGTTGTGTATAGGCCACTACCAGGCTTTGGCGGTATGAGAAGGTAAGAGGGAAAGAAGTACGTATATTTGCGACTATCGCATGATCTACGAATCTTCAATAAGAAGGGGCATGCCTTTGGGAGAAAGGGGGGCGTACGTTCTGGCATTGAATGAGTTCTGTACACGGTTGATACCCCAAACGCGAATCTCAGGTGGTAGTAATCGGTTGACTGCGGCAACCAGATCAGGCACCCCAGAAATCTGAGTTATCAACTTGAGAGATACGAGGTTTCCCGCTGCGTGTACGCCCGCGTCTGTACGAGCCGCACGCCCAAGGCTCACTTTCGTAGGGTCATTCGAATTATCTGAAGACACTGCGCCGACCCGCACGAGCGCGTCGAATAGCACGCCTTCGATCGTTTTCGCATCCGGTTGACTGCAGAAAAAGAAGTCGTCAGACCGAGCGAGGGGCCTTTGACGGGAAACGAGCGCGTGATACGGACATCTGCATGCCCGCGCATCCGCTCCCACAGAAACCGAGTAGGATCGCGGACTGACGTTTCGGTAAGCGGGGAGCCTTTTCGAGCGCCTCTCTGCCATCAGGATCAGATATCCCTGCCCCGGCTTCGGGATAGTCGCGGCGCCTCCGACCCGTGTTTTTGCCATCCTTCTCCTTCCCCTTACGCGACTTTGGGTATCCAGCAGCGTCGCGTCGCTTTTGAAACTCCTTTCCGCTCCTAGGGGTATCCGTGCTTGAGGTGTGAGGGTTGGCATCTATGGTTGATTGCATATCTAGTTTAACGCGTTTTGGGCTGCACGGTGCGTCCAGATTGCAACCACGTTTAGTGGAACCTGGTGAGGCAGTGCCAGTATCCTCTTCCATTTAGATTCTGGTACTGGGAGCACAAATTTTCCTCTAGTTCGGGAGGCAGAGGAATACCGATGTGCCAAGATGGCCACGTTGGATTGCGCGGGAGCGGGACTTAGGCTATCTCAGGACAGGAAAACCCTGAATTTATCACTCGTAGTTAAGTACCGGCCGTTCCCGGGGTTGGTCTTACTGTTACGCACACCCCGTTCTTGGCTTGCTCACAAGATTTCCTTCCATCAACATGATGTTAGCTCAATCGCCTTATCATCTTCGAATAATCCAAATGCTCGACCTCCGAAAAACCCGTCGTCCTACCTGTCGCGGTTGCTGCCTTGACAAGCTTCCGGCAGCAAGATTGGGTGGGGCGAGCTAACATCAGACACCTGCTGTCAGACCCTCTTGGCCCCTTGGCTGCCAGAGGGGCGGTGCAACTTACTGCGCTGCCCTCGTGAGGGTGATGGAATTAGACACGTCAGGAGGTCGATCCAAGGGGGCAGGTGACAGGCCAAAAGACTTATTCTCCTCTCCAATCTTCATGCGCGTCCCTCGCTTCTGCACTATCCGCGGCGCGAAAATTTTCCGCAGTGAACTCGTTAGACATCTCCTCCCGTGATGTAATGGCAAATTGCGTATAATCTGCTCATTTAATCACGTCAACAGTGTCAACTCTTCCTGTCACGCGCAGTGTGCATCCGAATGAGCGTACGGACTGTCAAAACCGGTGATATACGCAATACCAAAGATCTGGCACGACCTGTGCAGTTCGTCGGTGGAAGCCAAAGGTGCGTCCCTGTTTAAAAAAAAAAAGAGAGAGAGAGAGAAGAGAGACCTCCCATTCGTACTCGTGCAAATGTTTTGAGAACAACGCGGAGGTGCTCAGTACCCAGTGGCTGGCACGCTCAACCAATGGGTCATCGAATATCTCAGGAATGCTCTCGCCGTCCTTCAGCACCTTCCTCAATCCTGTACCATGGGCGCGACCGGCAAATGCATTGGCCTAGCAGAGGTGAGGGGATGAGATAAGTCGTGCGCACCGAGCAGATGCCGATCAACAACCCCGTGACCCGCAGCCTGCATTCTCCACGTGCACCTTGCTTTGCGTGGGTCACGCTTTCGTATACGTATATCCCACCGGGCGCTTCCCTACTACACGCATCACGGGCTTCGCCGGCAAACCGCCACACAACACATAGAGTGGGCCGATGATCCCCTTGCCAATCCTAGACTTGAGACTCGACAACGGAATGGGATGGGGCTTATCTCACTGGTGTGGTGCCACTGTTGGGCTGCTTTTCGAGCCGTAGACAACGACCAGGTGATTATCGCTCGTCATGCGCGTCGTGGGTCAACGGGAAAACGCACTCCGACGGCATCGTGCGATGTAGGAGCGAGCGTAGGGTAAATGAAGTCTATGCTACGGGAAAGGTCACGTTGATGGAGATGTAAGTGGGCCATCCTCGGAATCACGCGCCCCAGGTCACGCCCACGCTCGCGTTTGTCTTCCATCTCTTCTGTATACACGACGGGCAGGAAGGGATAAGTCGACTCCGCTTATAGTCAACTCAGTGGATAATAAAAGTAAAATATTTCAAGTGCTGAGTAGGCTCTGTTGCGGCCACAAATTATATTACATAAGTAATGACCTTAGTTGAGCACAAAAAATGTGACAAAAAAGGTTAAATATGGAGAGTCTACTCATTCCGGCACAACATTTACCCTAGCCTGGCTAAAAGTTGTGCCGGAATGAGTAGACTCTCCATATTTAACCTTTTTTGTCACATTTTTCGTGCTCAACTAAGGTCATTACTTATGTAATATAATTTGTGGCCGCAAACAGAGCACTACTCAGCACTTGAAATATTTTACTTTTATTATCCACTGAGTTGACTATAAGCAGAGTCGACTTATCCCTTCCTGCCCGTCGTGATAATATAATAACGCCCTAATTACTGTCCTCAGCGCCAATCAAGTATTTCCAGTCGCCTTCATTTAAGAAACTTGCCTGCTCTTGTTTTCCTCTGCTCCCTCTCTTCCTCGTCCAGCCTTATGACTCAAGCGTCCCTTCCCGGGCGCGGCTACAGAGGGTGGCCAAGGCCGATGGCTTGACTTTGACTTTGTTCGGAAGATGGTGTGTGTGCAGCCATAGAGTCGTAGAGGTCCGTATGAACCCATTATTGTGACTAACCTGAGTGCGTCCCAAGAGAATATCTCCTGTTGCGATCCCGTGCTGCTGCCGGAGCACGTGAAGCCTTCAAACCTTACGAGGGATGTGTACACGCCAGTCGAGCGGGAGGGCGTTAGCTTGGAACTGCCATCGGATCGAACTCCTTCGTCTCGCCTTTCTTCTTGCTTCCCGCTTTTCGACATCGACCGTGGACGTGCGGCGAACGGCGAACGGCGCTAGATTGATAAACCCAAGGGCCGAACTCGCAGCTGTCTTCATGACATTCTCGATTCCGCTCGGCCGACAATTTAGTTTAAACTGAAATGCTTGTACAGGAAGGGGACGATACAACGTAGAGAGTACGGCATGTTCCGCACAACGGCACCACCGAAACCATCCCAACTACGCACCCTGCACCATGCGATGTGTGCCTTTGCGTCTCAACGTCGTCCTTGGCGCCACCGACCACGAGGCTTTGGCCCGTCAGCACAACCACTTTGATGTTGCCCTACCCAAAGGCGCACCAATTGAAATCACTCCTGCTTCGCCCGTCCACCGCAATTACCCCAATGCCGAAACGACGGGAGAATCACTCTCGTCCTTGGTCATGTCACTCGGGGGCGATGAGTAATAGGGAACCCACCAGGCCGTCGTTGCTTGACTCTCAACCACCGACAATGATAGATTAAGATACGAGAATAGCACCGTGACGGGGCTATTCTCGTATCTTAATCTATCATTGCCCGGCCCATTCGCTTTCAGTCCATGATTTGAGGGCATGTATCAGTCCCGGCCGGCCGTCAACTCACTCCCAATGGAAGCCAGTGGCAGTTGACACTTGCCTGCAGCGTACCGCTCTCCTCTCACAGGCGAGACGTCACCCCAGTTAAGGAGCTGAGCTGACTTCCGGAGCAATTAAATTCTTGTCGCCTAACAGACAGCGTACTGTGGGAACAGTGGTTTCACGGCCGGAAGGCAAGGCACCATTACAGGGTGGTGATGGCACTGCGCCAAGGGTTCGGTTGGGCCTCGACCTCATCTTTGAGGATAGAAACCCTTGCGGTCTCTGAAGAACCCTAAATTATCCTCATGCAGTGGACACACTTGCTTGTCGAGGGCACGGAGACCATTATGACGTCAAGGACTTAATTATTATTAATAGAGATGTGGGTACAATTACAACGCTAATCAATGGGCAAACCTTGACCTGGTCAGAACAATAGTACATATAAGTGTGATGGTATAGGAGCCTGTGATAGCAAATAGCGCGACAGAAAGCAGGTAACAAAGAAGCAATCTGACTGCCAACTCGGACTGCTCTAAGTGGGACACTCAGGACGTAGTGACCGGTGGTGGGAGGGTATCTCCCGTCCCGTTGTTGAAGGGGATAGCAGAAACTGAGGGAACGATGGCCCGTGGGCAACCTTGACACGTAACAAGGGGGGATACGTACCGGCTGCAGGACTAGGCACTGCTGTGCTAGCAGCATTCTGGGTGACGGCGAGATGTTGCTCGTCAACCGCGAGCTGCGGGTAAGATGTTCGTTATGATTTGCGTGATGGGCGAGGAGAGCGGTCATAACATACCTCAAGACCTGACCTGATGGCCTCGATTCTGGTATAGAGGACAAACAGTCTGTAGGTGAGGCCATGCCAAATGGCAAGACGGAGTTGCTGTAATGTTCCTCGGGCACGATTGCTCTGGATACGCATCGTCACCAATTGGTTGACCGACCTGGGGTCAATGGTTGAGATGACGGGACTCCGGATACCCAGGGCATGGTCTCCGCACCGGTCAAGATGACTTCTGTATTTACTTCCCTGTGGGATGGCACCAACCCCTTCAGCACGATGGAGAAGTTGTTGTGTTTCGTTTGCGAGTACAGAAAGAGACGGGGTGATATTGCGTGGAAGCAAGAAGCGGAGGTAGCGCATAAGACCATAGGTTCCCAGGAGGGAGAGACAAAGGCTGAGAATGTCGATAAAACGCATTTTGGATGGGCAACTGGGGGAATGGATAAGGAAGATCAGGAATCAGGGTGGGTTAAATACACCAATGAGCATAGTGTATGTGGGAGTGCGAGTTCGATGGGTATCCGTCGCATTTGAGAGCTTGTATTGGCACGGACTCGGATAAGCTTCCGTTCCGGTCAACGGTCCATTCGGGGCTGTGCGAGAGCTGTGCGAGAGCCATAGCCGACGGGACGGCCCATAACTAAAAAATTTATTTTACAGCTCGACTCACAAAATTTTATTTTACAGTTCGACTCACAAAAATTTTAATTACAGTACAGGCAGAGCAGGGCCAGGCTCCGACTCCGATGGCCAACAACAACAACATGTACAGGGGCCATGCGTCGTTTGGCTCCGTTCACGTTCATGCGATGTTGCGTGGCTTCGGCGCCACGCATGCGCATGCCACTGCTAGATTGCCAAGGTTGGTGCTCCCACTCCTAGACCCGGGGGTTTGTGTGTCACCCTGTACAAAACGGCCGCGAACACGCACTGTGCGAGATTGGAGGCGTACACAGTTGTCCCACAGTCCTGGTCCCAAGTGAGTGTGTTGCACAACATGCAATCGACTTTGGGCATGAGGTCATCAGTCTGGGGCTGTGCATATACTACATGTTCCCTCGGCAAGCATCTCGACAGGGGGGGTCCGCCCCCGTGATTGATATGTTGCATCGTGTACGCTGCGCCTATGTGGCGTCCCCACTGCTAGACTGGCAGTGCTGGTGCATGGGAACGTTTTACATCTGGCGTGGTCATTATGGTTTGGGCTGTGGTGCAAAGGCAGATCACACCCCTGAGCGGTGCTGAAACAGTTTGGCTTAGCCTGGGCCAAGGCGCCGGTCATCAACTTCCGTAACCTGATCCTTGAATTCGAGCAGAGCATCGGCGGGCTCGCCTCAGGTCATACAGACGACAGACGGTGAGTACTTAATAAAGTGCTTTCAAACATTCCCTTCTTTATAATCCTACGCCTTGTCGCATGCTTTAACTACAAAATCCTCGCAAAGCGTGTACGCTTCGACTAATCTATCATATACCTTCGTGATCTCTTTATCGGGTTGCGCAACGAGCTTCATCCTGTCGGCGTCGCCGGCACGCATTTCTTCAAACGTTCCCCCAAATCCGCCGTTGGATCGCCGCCATGCGTATCGTGCGAGCAACGCGCCACCTGTGGCCGCAGCTTCGGATGTGTCCTCGGGGACATACACGGGGATGCCAAACAGATCCGCGAACAGTTGGCGGATTATAGGATTCGTCGAGGCACCACCTGTCAAGACGAGGCGTCGCAAATGTGGCGTGTCCTGTTGCAAGATAGCTGCCACGCGTGCTCGAATAGAGAGCAACTGCGACTCGACAATTGCTCGTGGGTGTGCTCTATCTGGCAACTTCTCCACAGGGGTCGGTGCCGTCAGGCCATCCTCCGATTTGAAGTAAAAGTTGCCAATGACATTAGGCGGAATGATCTCTGGAAGTGGGAAGTAGAGACCCCAATAACCCTCATTTCCGGGGGTTCTGGCTGCCACCAGTTCGTTGAAGCGAGCCCAATCTCCGCTTGCATATTCGTTGCGAACTTTTTCACGCGCCAGGGAGCCGTTCTTGTAGCACAACATAGCAATATGAGCACCCGCTGTCGTTGGATGCGCTAGAAGATGAGACGTAGTGAAGCGAGCGGGTGGGGTATCAGATGGTGGTATGGCGAGAAGGAGAGTGGTTGAGGTCCCAAGCGAGAGCACAGCGTCTCCGGGAGTCGAGAGTGCCACCATTGTAGCTGGATTATCTCCAGTGAAAGAGGTAACAAGACAGTCTAAATGATGTGTGTTGACTTGTACCGTCCGAATCAATTTGCGATACCACGTACCTGGGTGGAACCCCCATCGCTTAACCCACCATGATGAAACCTTACCCAAAACAGTCCCGCCGAGCACGGGTTCTGGACCAATTTTCGCCTTCAATTCAGTTCCTCCGCATGCCCGAAGAAGGCGTTCGTCCCATCGACAATGTGCAATATCCATCAAGTTCATGCCGCTCGCATCTGAAACCTCGATAGGAGCGATGGAGCCCAGAAAGAGCGAAGGTAAGAATGAGGAGACGAGCGATATTCTTGCCGTCTTGACATATTCATCAGGTCTCTCCGTTCGAATCTGGGAGAATAAGATCTGTGTAGATCTGGATTTAAAACAAGTGGGCATGAACGGCGGACCTTCTTGATCTGTGCCCCCGTGAACCGCTCGTACGCACGGCTGCCCGTAAGGTCCGCAAGCGCCTGAGGACCACCAATGATATCCTCAAGATTACGGCACTCCCGTGTCGTGGACGAGTCTTGCCAAATGGGAGAGCTATGGATAGAAAAGGCGTTAGGAACGAGTTGCGAGAGCAACGTCTTTGAGGGATCTAGTGAGGCAAGCGAATCTTCCGCCGTTGTAGACCAATACACCGAGCCGTGTTGCTATGAGACAAGCAACTCAAAATGTGATCATGCAGGGGGGATGTATGATAGGTGTACCTGACCAGCCCCAGAGACAGCGCGAATCCTACTGAAGTCAACGCCAGCATCTTTCATGCGCTGTAGGATGAGGTCGAGGGCCTGTACCCACATCGCTACAGGAGACGTGACGTGACCGGCTGCTGGGCCATATATGGCGCCATTCGTTGTGCCGTACTGGGGTAAATCCCTGTCATAACCTACTGCTAGGTCATACACGACTACGGCTCTCTCATTGATGAGGAGCGACTTCAATTGTTGGGTTGAAAGATCGAGTCCAAGAGAAAGAGGCTCAGACATGGGTATCCGCCGCTGACCGGACCGGCGGAGCCTTGATCGACCTGATCCCATACTTCACGCAATGCACCGCGCGTATCCATAGAGCACCTACTATTGTGCGACGACTCTTGGGCTAAAAATTTCCCCTCGCATACTTATTTGATATCACTGTCCAATAGTCCCAAATCGCATCGGCACGAAACTGTCACCCAGGAGACAAAACAGAAGCATTCGTCTTTTCCACAAAAGGTTGCAAGACGCGTTCAGGGAATTCGGCGGTGTCTACTGGTCCTGAACCGGCTGTCCGAACTGTGGGATACAAATTAAACGGAGAGTGGATGCACGGAGTGAGTCACGCTCTATCTACCAAAGTACGTTAGGGAGATCCCACGAAGGTGCAACGGGCAGGAATCAGAGTATAGAAATCATCGAAGGTAGGTAGGTAGGTAGGTTCTGGTGCGGTCACCAACATGCTATACGTCCAGTCAAGCTACGTTTACCGGAAGAGCGCGGAGTATTGCAAGACAGTAGAATGCAACGCAGCGAACTCCCGCATGCCACGCCGAGATGTCTACAGGTTCGCCTGCAATATCAACTACGCGCAGCGGCTCCATAGTAGGTGGGAATGAGAAGTCGATAGAATTACCAGGGATGCATGACGATAGTTCTAACAGACCTTGCATGGTATAAGCGAATGTCCACCCGGTATTGGTAGCCGAGTGGAATTGTGGTATGACACTCCAGCTCCCCGTCCCCGCGGTGTAGCGGAAAACAGGGGGCATGTGTAGAATACTATCTCGCAGTGATGCCACGAGACGGAGGATAAGGGTAGAACTGACATCGTTTTGTTGCCCGCAGCCATCACGCATTAGCCGTACGCCATAAGGGAGTCGATTGACTGCAGAAGCGTCATAGATCACGAAATGTTGCGTTGGGACACCAGGCTTGCGACTAATGCTAGAATTCGTAACTGTTGTTAATCCACTGGAACCTATCACGATTGCGTCGTTCATTAAATCATATCACGCAAGCAAAGAAACGTCCACACCGCTTAAGTAGTCGCCTAACTCGACAGCCTCAAAGATCCAACGCTGCCTGCGACTATTCTATAACAGAAGCAATATCAGCACACAGCGCTGCAACATACTTTGGTAGTACGTACGTCGCGGGCTACAACACGAATCTGAAGAGGGTGGGAAAAATGATAGTAAGCTCAGGCCTTCATTAAAACTCGAACAAAAGTACTTGTTCGTCCTCAGCAAGTTGAATAGCCTTCTCGTCGTCCGTATTTCCGATTCTAAATTCATGGCATTAATGTAAAGATAGCTCTCCTGATCGTAATATTTGGGAACTAACACAAATGAGTTACCCCTTGGCTCGATAGTCCATGTGTAGTCTGAGAGTGTACCGCAGCCAATTAGCGAGGTTCTTCCACCTAAGACATTGTTTCCGGAGACGCAAATGATCTTGTAAGTGTTTTCAGGCTCGGACACAATTCGCCACTGAAAGTCGGTGAGTGAAATATCATAAGCGGCCCAGAGACCAATCGAGCCTAACTTTTTGCTTGTCGCTGGATTCATTTAGTCGGCTTATCACGATCTTGTTCAAGTTGTCCTCTTGACACTCAAGGAAAAGTGGTTGAGGATGACTGAACGCGTTCCTGATGCGGTAGACACGGTTTGGAATGATTGCTGGCATGAGGTCATAAGTCTTGCACTATACCGGGAACGAAATAGGTTTATATATCTCTGGAACTCTGTATACCGTCCCTCGTATGGCCAACTGAGCCATTTCCAAGAATCACAACACGTTCACCACTAATCGATATCGGATTTGAATTCTGCCAGTACAGGTAGGATTTAGACATGATGAGGCAATGATCGTGAGCTTTGATGCGGTCTAGACGCGATGAAGTAATGGTTGGGAGCGTTGGCGCGCGCAGGGTCTGGATGCGATGAAAATCACGATTTGACTCGTGATGCGCAGTAAGTTGACGTAGTATGATTTGGACACGATCAAATCTTGAACACGAGCGTGCATCAACCCTTCCGATGGTCACTATCGATGCAGGATCTGGACAGGTGACGCGATGATAATGAGTGTTGACGCAGGGCCCGAACGCGATAAAAACACGATTGTGACCATTGATGTAGCATCCAGACGCGATGATTTGTGGTTCGTCAAGTGACGCAGGACCTGCACGTAATGAACACCGTGACGATTGTGGCGGCGATTGATGCGGGATCTGGACACGACGGAAAACTCAACATACATTTCTCTTGATGGTTCCGCATGACTGGTTTCGTCTAAGTTCTAACGATGATGTTGGCGCTGCAACCGCCTTCAGTTTTTTTAATTTAAACTGTTTGGACGGCGATCCCCAGGCCCTTCGACCCGTCTCCCTTCGTACATCATGGTACTACTACATCCTTCAGTAACTGTTCCCAATGGCATCTATCGCATTTCAAATGCTCCATCTGACAACTCTCCACCACTCTATCTCGAACTTCAAGTAGATGGGACCTCTATCTCAATGTCTAGGTCAAGCGAATTCACCAATCGTCAGAAGGTTTTTGTGTATCTATCCACTTGTTCGAGTCCTCCCTCTCCTCATGGCCGTTCGCTAGTGGAATATTACTACTGCTTCCGGTGGCATGTACAAAATTTCGAGCGTCGTGGGGAATATTGTCCTAGGTCTTGCTGGACCAACCCCATCTACGTGGTTTCCACTATCGCCAGCTGGGGTGGGGAAAAGCTCAACCCATACGTGGACAATCGAGCCAAGAGAGGACTCATACGTGTCGGTTCTCAATTCCACTGATACTGAAGTTAGCAATTCAATGACATTTCACTTTCAGAATTGGCAATATCAATGACTTGGCTATCTCCTATTCTGAAACTACGCATGTTCGTTCACTCAAACTTCGTCGTTATTCCTATGACTCAGTTGTATTTTGATCTCCCAGCTGCGTGCTTCGACTCGCAACGTGCGTGCTCGTTGTGACAATATTATGGCATTGGTGACCACTTTGAATCACACAGAATAGTCGAGCACAGCGTTGGATGCTTGAACTTATTGACTCTGGAAAGGAGATAAATTTTGGTCAATGGCTGGGTGAGGACTTCCTGTTAATCCTGAAGTAACGTTTCTGATATAGCCACAAAGGTGATTCACGCGCCTGGCCATTCACGGGCATTCATCGCAGGCCGGGTGTTTCTACTGGACGATTCGTGATATCCGACGCCTCTGCAATTGATCAACTCCCTCATGGAATTCGTCTCATGCGTGATGGCCAGGGAGAGAAAGGCAATGCCAACGCTGCTGTGATCCTCCGTCTCGTAGCGTCCCTTCGAGATAGCATCGTTCACATGCCTCCCGTTTTTGGTGTCCGCAAAGGATGCTGGGACATTCTAACGCAATTCCACTCGGCTACAAACGCCGGGTGGACATTTGCGTATACCATGCAAGGCCTCGTCGAACTTGCATCATGTCTTCCTGAGGACACTGGCGCCTCGATTAATTTCTCTCAGATACCCACGGAATCGGTCAATGTAGTCACCCCTCTTGGTGAGCCGGTTGATACCTCGTTGTGGCATGCTGGGGCCCGATGTGTCGCATTCTATTGCCTTCAGATACTTCTTGCACTACCATAAACGACTGTGACACATTGCGCATTATGTTCTTGGAATTGTAGCCGATCCGTTGCTTGTAGTAATCTAATGCCGAGAGAATTGAAAGAAAGATCGAACCGCTGAGAAATCGGAACATCCACGTCACTAATTTGGTTAGCAGCCAACAATATTAGACTTGGAAGACAGCCGCCAAATAGTAGCCTCATCTGACCTACTAAGGGCATTAATAACAATGGATTGTCCTTAAGAGCTCTGGGTACAATCTCTACAATGGCGAGTAATGTCATCCCATGGGCAGAACACCTAAGAAGGAGCATGAGTTAGGAGTCAGCGCCGCTCTAACGTTAGGGCGGAGCTTCAAACCTCTGTTGGAACGGTCAGGCCAGCCAAACAGATGACATGAATCGTCACTCACGTATGCACCGGCACGGGCACAGGAGGCATCGTTTAACAGTTCTGAAACGTTTCTTGAAGAGAGGTGTCAGAGATCAGATACCCCCCTGGCTCTTCACGACGTACCTTCTGTGAACCGACACCAGTTTCCGAGTCGTTGCTCAATGACTGGGACTGTGCTATCGTTCGAATGAATCGAAGCGCGTCCAAATCCACTAAGCATCGTTTGCACTCACTGCTCATCCCATCAGAAGCACTGGGCTGACTTGCAATAATGTTGGTGGGTGGGGAAGGGGGCATTTTTGAGGGGGGGGGGGGGGTTCGCGAGGGATGAGAGTGCTATGTACTCGGGCATGCTGGCTGCCTCGAGGCAACTTGGTTTAACTCGCGTGTTTTTCTTCACGACACAAAAACACGGCAATACCAGAAGCCCGTGTATATAGGGCAACTGGAATTGACGGTCCCACGCCGGTCCCAACCACAGCCCCGGTTTTTCATCCTTATTCTCTAGGTACTGTCTACCTGCCGTTGGATATGAGCAATTACTCCGAATCAGACCAATATCCCAAAGTGAGTACTTTCTATTGGGCTGATGATTAGTTCATGTTATTCTTATTGTGCTCCACAAGACCCAACTTCCGCGCACAAAATCTTGGGAGGGCTATTTGCCTTTGCCATTTCTCGGTGCCGGTTGGGCCACGGTCATCAAAAAGTAAGCTGGGCAATACACCTCTATGGTTGTATCTCTTCTGAGTAGCACCAGTCGACGCGTTGCAGTGCTGAGCTCTCTAGAGACTCTGGAATCAATCGAAACCCTCCGGAAGGAATACATGAGCAGTATGTCGCTTATCTACCTCTGTTTGTCATTCACTTTACCGCTTGCGATAACAGACAAAGACGCGACCAACGTATTGGTACCTTCCTTCACCCCACGCATATTGTACATGTCCCTCATTTTCCTGCCAGCTTGGCCTACTTGCCGCCACGGCCGCCTCGGCCCTCTCCATTCCTGGCATTGAGACAACCCACTGGATCGTTCGCGCACTCTGGCTCGGTAGTACCATACAATCGGTGTGTGGTGCACTCGTTGGAGGCCTCACGTCGGGATTGTTCTACCTATTCTTTGATGAGGATATTTCGCAACTCCAACGCCTACCGCAGGCGACCTGTCTGCTCACGCTGAAGACGGCCGGGGGGGCAGAACTCTTGCACGAGATTGACACGTTGTTCTGGATGCCAACTACCGTGAGCGCGTTTCCTTTTGCTGTTTCAATGATGTCGTTACATCCTGCTGCCAGCGTTAATTGATTACTGACGTTTTTGCCAACATGCAGCTGATATTCCGTTCGGGATTGCTACTTACTGCTGGAGCTTTCGCATTCGTGGCGACGGTCGACTTTGGGGGGCAACCGCGGTCGTACGCCTCACGTTGGCCGCTCGCGGCTGTGGCGATGGGGCCCGTAGTCGTATTTATGGTGGAATTTTGGTGGTTAATGTTCAGGTGTTCGGCCAAGCACCGAGACTTCAGGCTTCAGGCTTCATGCCGGCAGGGATCCGGGTCCACAGCGTAGCTCATCGTCCTGCTACATAAGCTATCCTGGCTGCCGCGACATAGGATTTTTTGAAGATACTGTCACAATTCTTGGTTCGCGGAACCAACAAGTCTCCTATAACAAATTACGCTACAGGACTCTTCGTCCACTGCTCACAACACGCCATTCGTATCACGGAACCATATTTATATATCGCTAATGCGCTTGAGAGCACGATACAAACGGAAACAGAAGGAGAATAAGCGCTGATTTCCCTGTTTCCAAGAAGAAATGGCTGCGAGTGTGGCCGCTGGGGCGTCAGAGAGCTCATCGTCGGCTCCGAGGATAGGCACATTCCAAGTAGCGGGGTGTAAAGCCGCAATTTCGAGCAGTCTCTGTAACACGTATGCGTTTGTCCAACCGACGTCTTCGCTGGTAGGAGTAGGCCGGGCGTCCCATGTTCCCCTCCCTCCAGGATGGGTGATCGGCACAGCGGGCTGCACGAAGCAGGTGAGTGCCCACCGGGCCACTTGGAAAGCTTCGAAGTCGGTTTTCGTGGCAGAGTGAGCTCCTAGGGGCCCGCGGGACAACATCTGGGTACCCTCCGACAGATCGGTGACTGAGGATAGATCTGCTTGAATGTCCCATGCAATTGTCGTGACGGCTGCTCCTGAGACCGTACGAGTTTGAGAGGGATCAGTTGTGGCAAAGGGTTGTCGATTGATGCAGGCTTACTGTTTATGCCTATACTGATAGATGTTTCGCTGTCTTTTGTGACGTTTGGAGTCAAAAAAGCACGATGCAGACGGACACAGAACGAGAGTAGTTGTTGGTTTTCTGGCTGCCACGTTGACGTAGCAGTCCGAGTCGACTCCGGAATATCCAAAACTTCGTTGTCCAGATTCTGGATGGCGACCTTGTGACCGGCAGGGTGTAAAGCTGAGATGTCAATCAACCTCTGAAATACATATGCAGTGGTCCAGGTTGAGTTTGAAGGGAGGGAACGAGCCAGGACGTCCCAAATTCCTCTCCCACCTGGGTGGGTAATCGGTACAAAAGACTGTATGAAGCATTTCTGTGCCCATCGTGCGACTTGGAAAGCTTCATAGTCGCCTTGCGCGGGAGAGTGACCTCCTTGTGGTCCACCATCTATTGTCTGAGTAGCGTGTGGGAGATCAGCGACAGCGACGGGTCAGCTGGGATGTTTACTGCTTTTGTATGTCGAAGCCCTTCTTGGAATAGGAAGGTGTCTTTGGTTGTGAGAAGGGGGTGAGGATATGGGTCAGCGCGAGCTCGAATGGAGATTCTATGAGTGGGACAGCCTGGACCATAGGTGGCGATGACAGAGGGAAAGCCGTTGATGAGGTCGGGAAGTACGAATCGTGGGGGAATGGTGTCATCTTCGTTTCCGGGGTCGGGAATTAGAATGTCCAGCCCCAGGTTTCCCTCCATCCGTCCTTCTCTGAGTTCCTGTAGCTCAGCTGGGGTGTCAGAACCAGGGGTGACTGGTGTTGTGTAGGCAGGAGGGGGACTATTTCGTTCGAGCGGAGTGGTTGGCGCAAAGTTTTTGTTGAGGAGGACAACACTTATTGGTTGTTGGGGAGTGGGAGTGTTGAGTTGGGGAGGAATAGGAATAGGGTCAGGGGAGGGGGTCCGGATGTGGTATGATGGACTGCATCTGGTTGAGGGGGTAGTTCCACGAGTAGGAGATTGGTTACCAAATGTGCGGAGTATAGTGGACAGGGTCTCTTCATGCCAAAGTTCTTGTGCTTGAGCTATCATTACTGTGTGTCATGTGGCTTGTCAAACTGAGAGTCGAGCATTGATGGTTGCTGCCATGGATGGGGATGGTTCTCTAGACAGTGGTAGGGGTATCAGAGCGGGGGAGTATGGAGGAGTGGGGATGAGAGTGATAGAAGATGAAGCAGGAGAGTTCTGAGTAGAGGACATGTTAGGAGTGGGGGTTTGGGGAGGTGAGAGATTGTTGGTTATGGGGGTGTCTTTTTATACCTTTAATTGTCCAGCTGTGGCAGAGTAGAATTCTTTGAGGAGTTTGGGGGCATTGAGGTTGTGGTGATTGACCCATGAGTCATCTGATGTGGGGTATCCCTTCCAATGTACAAGGTATTGAAGTTTACATGTTTGTCCAAATCTTCTGGTGTCCAGTATTGCTTCAATTTCGTACTCCTCTTTGTTTTCAATAATTGGAGGGGGGGGAGTAAACAGTGTTCCATACTCTTCTGTTTCTATGTAAGGAAGGAGCAGGTTGACATGGAAGATGTCATGTATTCTCATTGATGGTGGGAGTTGAAGTTGATAGGCAACTTTGGAAATTTTCTTTATTATGGGGAAGGGTCCATATCATTTGGCATCAAC